>CAUYLG010062709.1:0-15894 GCA_963573385.1 Cacajao melanocephalus | reverse complement strand
GGAATCATAAATCATCAAGGGCAACAATCTCCAAGAGCAATGCTCAGTAAGCAGAGTCATAAAACTAGCCCAGAACAGGAATTAAGAAAAGACACAATGCCTAGTAAAACCACACAGCTGCCACCAAGCCATTGTGTCAGCATCAGGGAGTTCTAAAATATCTTCTACAGAATCATCCATTTTTAGTTTCTGCTTCCCCATAGCTTGACTGCCTCCAGAAGGGGAAAATGTGTCTGGGCTCAAGCTCACATTATGGTGGAGGCACAGTCAAAGGGCCTCTACGCTGGAGCGATCCCCACAGAAGACAGAGGAAAAATAATTATAGAGGTCAAGTAAACTAAGTAGATTTTAAAAACACAAGTATAGCCTGGGCATGGTGGCTCACATCTGTAATCTCAGCACTTTGGGAGGCTGAGGCAGGATTGCCCGAGCCCAGAAGTTTCAGACCAGCTTGGACAACACGGTGAAATGCCATCTCATATACAAAAAAACACAAAAATTAGCTGGGTATGGTAGCACATGCCTACTCTCAGGTACTCAGGAGACGGAGGATGGGGATCACCTGATCCCAGGGAGGATGGGGATCACCTGAGCCCAGGGAGGATGGGGATCACCTGAGCCCAGAGAGGATGGGGATCACCTGAGCCCAGGGAGGTTGAGGCTGCATAGAACCATGACTGCACCACTGCTATCAAGCCTAGGTGACAGAGTGAGGCCCTGCCTCAAAAGAAAATGAAAATGACAAATATAAACTTTAGGGGAAGAAAAAAAATAAAGGAAGCAAGTTATATTACCCGAAAATTCTCAGCTGTGAATGTGAGTATAAAAATGTGATACTGAATACTGATATGCAGACTTAGACATAAACATTGAAAGAGAAAAAACAGTAAGAACAACACTGCAGGAAAACTAAGTCCCCACCTATTATGATAGGAATCTAGTAAGTCTAAGCTCATTATTCACATGGTTACACATTTTTAGAAACCTAATATTAAAAAGACCTAAAAAAAACAGCCAAAAGTGAGTGTCTCTTAGAGCAATGGAAAAGATAGTTGGTTAGTCATTGCATTTTGTATATACCCTTTCAGTGCTATTGGAATTTTTAAAGTAGATGCATATATATTTTTGTAACAAAATAAATAATAACAGTATACACGTTTTCTTTTAGAAGTATGCTGTTAAACAGAATTAAGAACAGGAAGTCTCAAAATTGTTTCCTTCAGGGGAGAAGACTTACTGATGGGGGAAAGTTCTGAAACACTTGCTTTGCATACTGCCGCTTTGCAGTTAAAAAATTACATTTTAACTTCAAAATATCCAAACCAGTAACACAGCTTTATAATGACACATTACAAATATTACAATGTAATAAAAATGCAAGTAATGCAGAGTGGAAATGCAAAGCTATGTATGCTAGAAGGCTAACACTCAATTAGTCATGATAACAACAACAAAAGTAAAAAAACAAGGTAGTTGTGACTTACCTTGGTCAATCACTTTCCATAGTAATTGAAGTCATTCAATCTGGGAATTTCATCTCCAAAATGAAGAAAAAAAAGCAAAAGAAGGTAGTGGAGAGTTCTCTGATGGGCTGAAGGGAGATGTGGGTGCCTGAGCTGTGTCCAGTCACTCAAAAGGCACACCTGATGCTACCTCTTCACTTGGGGCGGAGGAAGAGGGGGGAAAGACAAGCTCCCCCTGGCCACTTCCGGTCTTCTGACTTCACTTCCTGCCTGCCCTCTGACTTTACGTCCGGTGTTGACGTCACTTCCTTTCGTCGACTTTACTTCCTGTAAGACCTCACTTCCTGTCTTCCACACACCACTTCCTGTCTGCTGACTGCCTGTCTTGATTTCACTTCCTGCTGTTTGTTTTTTGTTTTTGTTTTTGTTTTTTTTGACAGGGTCTCACTCTGTCGTCAGGCTGGAGTGCAGTTGTGCAATCTTGAAACCGCCTTTGCAAAATTATGACTGAGACAGTGAAAGAGATTTAACTTAACTGACTCCATTTTGCTTCTAACCTCCAAGCTGTCCATTTTCATTCCTGGGCGTAGGCTCAACTAAGCTGGGGAGAAACTTAGTTTACAGTTTATAGTTTAAACAAAGATGATAGCCCTTTCCCAAAGCAGACCTCTTTCTTGCCTGGGGACTAGATTGCCTCTGTAGGACTATTAGCCACAAGATTAGAAATTATGGTTTTGTAAGGTTAACCAAGAAAAAGGATAATAGACCCAAAGTCAAGTAAGAAAGTTTTATTTACCTGCCAGGCTGCCCTGTAACAATTAGAGGAGGCAGCCCTGAGCTTGCAAAACGAGAGGTTTATATGGAGGGAGAGGGACATAAGGGAGTTTCAGGCCCAAGGTATTAACAGACTTACATCATTCTGTGACTTTTGTGGTGGCAGTTTTAAAAAAACAAGGTTTTACAAGTATGTGTAAAACAGGAATTTACAAGTATGGATAACAAACATTTGCTTTCCCTGTCCTCCCCCTGAGCTGCCCAGATGGCTGTAATTGGGCTTTGCCTAATTGTAGCCCATCTGGCAGCCTTAATGTGGCACCTAGATAGGTGTTCAGGAATGTAGCTGCAGAATAATCACAGCGGGGGGGTGGGGGTCAGCTTGCGAGGAGGGGGTTTTCTGAGGCAGCTTGTCCCTAACAGGAGTCATGCAGCTGGAGGCTACCCTAAACTGCTCCTAAGATCAGTGCTTGAGATGATTTGCAGACCCTGCACTTAATGGATCAGCTGGCACCACTGAGATAGATAAACTGGCTCATCTGATCTTGTGGCCCCCACCCAGGAACTGACTGATGCAAGAAGATAGCTTCAACTCCCTGATTTCATCCCTGACCAATCAGCACTCCTGGCTCACTGGCTTCCCACCCACCCAAGTTATCCTTAAAAACTCTGTTCCCTGAATGCTCGGAGTCACCGATGAGTAATAATAAAACTCTGGTCTCTCACACAGCCGGCTCTGCATGAAATTACTCTTTCTCTATTGCGATTCCCTGGTCTTGATGAATCAGCTCTGTCTAGGTAGTGGGCAAGGTGAACCCCTTGAGTGGTTACTATGTCATCTCACTGCAGCCTCCACCTACTGTGTTCAAGCCATTCTCCTGCCTCAGCCTCCCAAGTAGCTGGGATTACAGACATGCACTACCATGCTCACCTAATTTTGTATTTTTAGTAGAGATGGGGTTCACCATGTTGACCAGGCTGGTCTCGAACTCCTGACCTCATGTGATCCACCCGCCTCTGCCTCCCAAAGTGCTGGGATTATAGGTGTGCGCTTCCTGCCTTTACTTGCACAGTGCATGACATTTACTTGTTCTAAACTGCTCTGTCTGGGTGAGAAGGGGAAGCCTGGAGAAGCCTGGGTCAGGGCTCAAGGAATGAGCAAGAGAGGAAGGGATGTGGTTACTGTGGAAGTTGTTTTGGGGCACAGGATGTGGTCTGGGATTGGGGATTGTGAAAATGGATGACCCTCACCGAGGTCTGTCTGTCACAGCTGTGGCTGAGCCAGAGGATCTTGAACAGGAGAGAGTTCTATTCTTGTGGAACAGCTACAGATTGAGCAACGTGTGACTTAACTCATGGGATTGACCTTAGCTTTGAGAAGCCTGAAAATGAGGCTTGGAGGTAGAGAGTGGGATGTGTGTATGCTGCGGGAGGGGGTCAGGCTCCCATGATCTCTGGCTCTGCTTTTTTGCTCCAGAACGTTTCCCAAGCCCACCACCTTGGGACTAACCCAGCCCTTGTCCTTCCCAGGTGCAAATGTGGCCATGGGATTTCGGAATGATTTTTTTATATCCTTATCAGAGACCCCAGTGAATATTTTGTTCTTGATCATCAGTGTGATGAGATCCAGAGCAAGCAAGTGCTAATGCTGCTGTGAGCCTGGGGCCACATTTTCAGAACTCAGTGATGGGTGGAGGCAGGTGGTCACAGGTAAGGAGGTGTGAGAAACAAGACAGCAGTACTTGTTCATCTCTGAACACCTACAGATTCACCCATGTGCCACGTTTCAGTTTTCAGTACTTGCATGTCATGAGGGTGGCCAGATGAAATACACACGTTGGAGAAAGATGGTTAATTATGAGTGCAAGGTTACATTTTACGGACTCCGGAGGTGTCAATACAGTTCTTAAACAGATGTACATACATTACTCAATTTCTTTTTTTTGAGAGGTCTCACTCTTTCACCCAGGCTGGGGTACAGTGGCATGATCACTGCTCACTGCAACCTCCGCCTTCTCGTACCTCAGCCTCCCAAGTAGATGGGATTGCAGGCGCCTGCCACCATGCCCAGCTAATTTTTTGTACTTTAGTAGAGATGGGGTTTCACCATATTGGCCATGCTGGTCTTGAACTCCTGACCTTGTGATCCACCCACCTCAGCCTCCTGAAATGCTGGGATTACAGGTGTGAGCCACTGCACCCAGCCTCAATTTCTTCTCTTAAAGATGGGGCTAGATTACAATGGTTCTAACCTAAGGAAATTTTGCATTTCAGGAAATATTTTCTAATTCCCAGAGACATTTTTGGTCATCATAACTGTGAGGATGCTGGTATCCAGTCAGTGGAGGCTAGCGATGGTGCCAAACACCCTATAAATGTACAGAACCATGTTTACCAGCAAGCAGTGATCTGGCCCCAAAATGTTAAGTGTGGAGAATGAGAAACCTTTGGTTTCTTCATGCAATGTCCTTTTTAAACTTCGTGCCTCTTTTACCAACTTTGCCCCTTCCTCCTGCTGAACCTGAGAATAAAGATGCTCTGGAGGCCAGGCATGGTAGCTCATGTCTGTAATTCCAGCACTTGGGGAGGCTGAGGCAGGTGGATTGCTTGAGGCCAGGAGTTCAAGATCAGACTGGCCAACATGAAACCCTGTCTCTACTAAAAATACAAAAATTAGCTGGGTGTCTGTAATCCCAGCTACTCGGGAAGTGGAGGCTGAGGCAGGAGAATTGCTTAAACTTGGGAGGTGGAGGTTGCAGTGAGTTGAAATCACACCACTGCACTCCAGCCCGGTCAATAGAGTGCGACTCCATCTCAAGGAAAAAAATAAAAAAAGGAAATACCAAGGCAAAGATTGGCAAGGCAACAGAAATCAATGCAACTAAACGCTGTCCCTCCCCCCACCCCCCAGGTTCTCCCCAGTAAGGTATCTTTTCTCTAACTTGTCAAAGCCCATTATTAAGAAACAGCTTCATTTGTGAATGCTCTCACCTTTATTTCTCTCCATATACCCGTGATACAGATATTTCATACATAGCAAGGTCAAGGACATATGCACATTCTACGTAAAAGAGGCAGAACCATGGCTGAAACATCTAGCCCAGCAATCAACTCATTTCCCTGAGGAGTGGGGGCGGGGTGGGGGGAGTCACAGGCAGTTCACCAACACCTGGGAAATCCTTGGCTTCATCGAGAATGAATGACTCTGGGGGGGATTCAGACAATGAAGTAGCAAGAAGAAGGCCTTTTTTTCCAGGGCTCTTGATTCTCAGTATCAATACTCAGTTGTGGGTTGTTGCCTTCTATTTCTTTCAGCAGCTTATCGAGTTCATCAGTAAAGTCATCTATTTTCAACCTGGGGTACAATGGGGGAAGAAAAGGTTACTTTTTGCTTCAAGATTTGTTTCCAATTTCCAAGAAGCACAGAGCATGGGTCACCTTTCCTGATTATTCTATGTGGCAAAGGAGTATTCCATATTGATTTTCTTTTCTTTTTTTTGAGATGGAATCTCTGTCACCTAGGCTGGAGTGCAGTGGCATCATCTAAGCTCACTGCAACCTCTGCCTCCTGGGTTGAAGCCATCTGATCCCTCAGCCTCCTGAGTAGCTGGAACTACAGCCACCTGCCGCCACTCTCAGCTAATTTTTGTGTTTTTAGTAGAGTTGGGGTTTCACCATGTTGCCCAGACTGGTCTCAAACTGCTGGGCTCAAGTGGTCTGCCCACTTTGGCCTCCCAAGGTGTTGGGATTACAGACATGTGCCACCGCACCTGGCCTGATTTGCTTATTTTTAATTTTTAAATATAAAATGAGGCCAGGTGTGGTGGGTCATGCCTGTAATCCCAGCACTTTGGGAGAGTGAGGTGGGCGGATCACTTGAGGTGAGAAGTTTGAGACCAGCCTAGCCAACATGGTTGAGGCCCAGCTCTACTAAAAATATAAAAGTTAGCTGGGTGTGGAGGTACATGCCTATAGTCGCAGCTTCTCGGAAGGCTGAGGCAGGAGAATCACTCGAACCTGGGAGGCAGAGCCAAGATCGGGCCACTGCACTCCAGGCCTGAGTAGCAGAATGAGACTTTGTCTCAAATATAAATAAATATACAATGAAAGACTTTCATTTTTCTTTTTCTTTTTTTCATTCCTCTTTCTTCTCGTTCCCAACCATTGATCTGATAGAGAAGATAACATCAGATTAAACTTGTAGTGGTATAAAGCCACTATGCAGTTTTAGATGGTTGTTGATTATCATACACAGAGAAATGGAATTGCTGAGTACAGCTGGGCTATAGCGCTAACACCTGCCTGCCTGCTCCATCACCCACTTTGGCAACTTCTACTTGGTAGACCCAGGAGTACCAGTTCAACAGAGGAGATGCATACCTTGAACCAAGCCAGCCAGACCAGCTTTTGTCCTCCACACCCAGCTTGGCTACAGGATACCAGCTGACTACCACCATTTATTAGCCTATGATGTTGACAGCCTGATTCTGTGGTAGCCATATTTAGCCATATGTATGTGGAAATGGGAGGCAGGACAGGAAGAAGGAATCATTAAGGCAAAACATGTATAAAATTAAGAGACCAGAAGCTATTAGTAGTCATACTTATTAGGACTATAGTTCTGACTTTTGGTATCAGTTTTGTTGTTTGAGATTCTCCAACCGCAAACTAGCTTGAGTAGGTACCCTGTCTGCAGCTAAAATAATGCGAGGGTATGGCTGGGTGCAGTGGCTCACACCTGTAACCCCAGCACTTTGGGAGGCTGAGGCTGGCGGATCACGAGGTCAGCAGTTCGAGACCAGCCTGGACAACATGGTGAAATCTGTCTCTACTAAAAATACAAAAAATTAGCTGGGCATGGTGGCAGGTGCCTGAGATCTTGCCATGTGAGCCTGGGCAACAAGAGAGAAACTCTGTCTCAAAAATAAATAAATAAATAAATAAATAAATAAATAAAGCTGGTTTGGTGGCTGATGCCCGTAATCCCAGCACTTTCGCAGGCTGAGGCAGGTGGGTCATGAGGTCAAGAGATCAAGACCATCCTGGCCAACGTAGTGAAACCCCGTCTCTATTAAAAATACAAAACATTAGCCAGCCATGGTGGTGCATGCTTGTGGTGCCAGCGACTTGGGAGGCTGAGGTGCAAGAATCACTTGAACTGGGAGGCAGAGGTTGCAGTGAGCTGAGATTGTGTCACTGCCCTCCAGCCTGGTGACAGAGCAAGAATTCATCTCCAAAAAGCAAATAAATAAAAAATAAAAATAGAAAAACTTAAAGCTTAATAAAATCCTTACTGTCCACGTCCATATGTCTTTTGACTTACGAAGTATCTTACGCTGAGATTCATGTTAAGTAAACAAGCAATCTATCTTTCTTCTACATAAAGATTATTTTAAGCCAGCAGTAGACTATATTGCTTTTGAGGATTTCTAAAAATTCCCACACTCCTAGGAAATGGCTCTTGGTTCTCTGATGCCATGGTATCGAAATACAACCCAGGCCGGTTGCAGTGGCTCATGCCTGTAATCCCAGCACTTTGGGAGGCCAAGGCAGGTGGATCACCTGAGGTCAGCAGTGGACGACCGGGCTGGCCAACATGGCAAAACCCCATCTCTACTAAAAATACCAAAATTAGCTGGGTTTGATGGTGTATGCCTGTAATCCCACCTACTTGGGAGGCTGAGGCATGAGAACCTGGGAGGCAGGGGTTGCAGTTAGATGAGATATCACACCACTGCACTCCAGCCTGGGGAACAGAGCAAAACTCCTTCTCAAGCCCCCCCGCTGCCCTCCCAGAAAAATCCAACAAACAGAACACAACCCAATGACAACTGGCTCTCATGAGCAGATAGACAGCAGCCATGGCTGGGTGCAATGGCTCATGATAAACCCACCTACTCGGGGACTGAGGCAGGAGGACTGCTTGAGCCCAGGAGGTGGGGTGAGCCTGCAGTGAACTGTCATTGTGCTGCTGGACTCCAGCTTGAGGGGGACATAGTGAGTTCTTGCCTCAAAAAAAGAAAAAAAAAGAGGGGGTTGGTCACAGTGGCTCACGCCTGTAATCCCAGCACTTTGGGAAGCTGAAGTAGGTAGAGCACCTGAGGTCAGGAGTTCGAGACCAGCCTGGCCAACATATTAAAACCCTGTCTCTGCTAAAAATACAGAAATCAGCCAGGCGTGATGGCAGCCACCTGTAATCCCAGCTACTGGAGAGGCTGAGGCAGGAGAATCACTTGAACCTGGGAGGTGGAGGTTGCAGTGAGCCGAGACTGCGCCGTTGCACTCCAGCCTGGGCAACAAGAACAAAACTGCATCTCAAAACAAAACAAAAGAAAAAAGGACAGCAGGGAATTGGTGACAGCATCTGTATCCCAGACTCCTGTCATTAGACAGCAGACTCAATCCAGAGAACACACTTCCCAAGGCTGACACTGACAGATCTCTTTCCACAAGCACCGTTTGAGATCTGCGATTTGGTGTCTCTCAGGACACAATGGCTGACTACCGTACTCCCCCTCATTGAAGCCATAAGTCTGGCTTCTTGGTTGCAGACTGAGTATGAGTTTCATTCTTTGATCCATCTTACCCGACAAAGCAGAAGGAATCTATGGGAGAATCATCGGGTGGACAGATACCACCGGCTAAGAGCTGGATCAGTCTCCTACAGCAGATTCCTGTGATTATGCTTCCCCTAAACCTACTACCTCGGAGAAAACCTGAGGGGGAGTACATGGGTCGTACCTGAGTGTCTGGAGGGTGCCATTTGGACGTGTCAAGGTTTCAAACAGCAACTTTACTCCACTATACCCCAAGGAATTCTGGCCCAGGTCCAGAGTGATGAGGGTCTGGTTGCAGCTGAGGACACGGCAGAGGTTGTCACAACTGGCCGGAGGGATGGAACATCCCCACAACCTGGTGAAAGACAGAAATCAACACGTTCGTTCAGCCAGTGCTGACCAGCACCCTCCTGTGAGCCAAGTGCACCCTTGGGTGTTGGGGATCTGCATGAGCAACAGAAGTCTCCGCCGGGCGCGGTGGCTCAGGCCTGTATCTCAGCATTTTGGGAGGCCGAGGTAGGTAGATCACCTGAGGTCAGGGGTTTGAGGCCAGCATGGGCAACATGGAGAAACCCTGTCTCTACTAAAAATACAAAATTAGCCAGGCATGGTGGAGCGTGCCTATAGTCCCAGCTATTTGGGAGGCTGAAGCAGGAGAATCGCTTGAACCCGGGAGGTGGAGTTTGCAGTTAGCAGTGATAGTGTCATTGCACTCCAGCCTGGGCAACCAGAACGAAACTCTGTCTCAAAAAAACTACAACATTGACTGACAGTCTCTTGGCTAAAAAATTTTAAAAAAATAAAAAAATTAAAAAAAAATCTAATACAAAAACAAAAAAACCCCTCTGCCCTCAAGACTCATCTAACAGGAAAATATGGAGTGTCCGAGGGGTTAAGGGCAAGGCGTACAGGGAGTAACTGGGTGTTCCAGCTACAATGGTTGGAGATGACAGGGTAAAGACATTGAGTCATAGAGTTTGGGGGTTCTCCAGGCAGAGAAATAGCTTGTGCAAAGGCCCTGGGGTTGCATGTGATTGACATGTAAAACAGAACATCCAGGCAGCCAGCATGAGAGTTAGCCAGGGAGGATTGTAGAGATAAGGACAGGTAAGAAGTGACCCTGAGGCCACCATAAATACAGGATTTTACTTGGACTGACATAGGGAAGCACTGAGGGTTTTGAGCAGAGAGATTAAATATTAAGTAACTTCCATCTTATAAGTTACTCTCTTTTGAGATGGAGTCTCGCTCTGTCATCGAGGCTTGAGTGCTATGGTGTGATCTTGGGTCACTGCAACCTCTGCCTCCCAGATTCAAGCAATTCTCGTGCCTCAGTCTCCCAAATAGACGAGATTATGGCTATGTGCCACCACACCTGGCTAATTTTTGTGTTTTTAATAGAGACGTGGTTTCACCATGTTGGCCAGGCTGGTCTCGAACTCCTGATCTCAGGTGATCCGCCCACCTCACCCTCCCAAAGTGCTGGGATTACAAGTGTTAGCCACCGTGCCTAGCCACTTTTTTTCTCTTTTGAGACAAGGTCTCACTCTGTTGCCCAGGCTGGAATGTGGTAGCACCATCTTGGCTCACTGCAGCCTTGACCTCCTGGGTCATCCTGCAACTCAAACTTTTTGCCCCTCTGCCCATGTCAGTGTGTGATTAAAAAGGTGCCTTTTTTTTTTTTTTTTTTTTTGAGACAGTCTCTCACTCTGTCATCCAGGCTTGAGTGAATTGTTGTGATCTCAGTTCCCTGTAACTTCTTCCTCCCAGGCTCAAGTGATTCTCCCACCTCAGCCTCCTGAGTAGCTGAGAGCACAGACATCCACAGCCATGCCCAGCTAATTTTTGTACTTTTAGTAGAGACAGAATTTGCATTGTACTGGCCAGGCTGTTTTTAAATTGTTGGCCTCAAGCAATCTGCCCACCTTGGACTCCCAAAATGCTGGGATTACAGGCATGAGCCACTTCACCCAACTGCAATCAAATTAAGATTCCCTCCCAGGGAGGATTTCAGGTTCAAGTGCATTTGATTGTACCTAACTCACATGGGATTTGTACAACAGCTGGGTTGAGACCATTCACCTGCAGATATAGCCAGCATTTTCTGGCATGATGTCCAATTCCTACCTCTTTTTTTCTGAGAGGGAGTCTCGCTCTTGTCACCCAGGCTGGAGTGCAACGATGTGATCTCAGCTCACTGCAACCTCCACCTCCTGGGTTTAAACGATTCTGCTGCCTCAGCCTCCTGAGCAGCTGGGATTACCACGCCAGGCTAAATTTTGTATTTTTAGCAGAGATGGGGTTCCACCATGTTTGCCAGGCTAATCTCGAACTCCTGACCTCGAGTGATCCACCTGCTTCGGCTTCTCAAAGTGCTGGGATTACAGGTGTGAGCGACCGCACCCGGCCCAATTCCTACCTCTCTGAATGTGGGGTGTTGGCAGTGGTTTCATCTGAATGGCTTGAGACATCGTATCCTCAAAATTTCACGGCTGATCTTTGCATGACACAGACTAGAACTTACTCCTTTAACCATCCTAGTGAATGCTCGACTGACCATTCAAGTCCTCTCAACCACATCACCAGGAAGCCTGATTCACTGATTGTTTTACATTAGACACAGATTCAATAAGGTATAAAAGTAGTGAGTCGAACTTATAAGTTAACTCACCACAGGCGCTTCAAGTTACACGGTGGTTTCTTCAAAGCCTCACATAGGCCCTGCACACCAGGAACTCCGATGTCATTCCGCCCCAGATCCAAGTTCGTGAGGCTCGATTTTTCATGGAGAAGCTTTGCGAGGTGACAGCAGCCTTTGCTAGTGATGTCACAGTTCCACAGCCTAGAAACCAACCACACGAAGAAACAAACCCAAAACTGTTAGTTCTCGCTGGTGTGATGCACCTTCAACTCTGAGCCATGGGTTTCAGACACACTTAGAGACAATGGTGACATGGAAATGGAATCACGGGGTGGGTAGTGGACAGAAGAATGGCCTCCCCCAAGATGTCTAAGTCCTAACTCCTGGTACCTGCCAGCAACAGGGACCTCCTAGATGTGACTGAGAATCTTTTTTTTTTTTTTGATATGGAGTTTTGCTCATTTTGCCCACGCTGGAGTGTGATGGCACAATCTCGGCTCACTACAACCTCTACCTCCCGGGTTCAAGCGATTCTCCTGCCTCAGCCTCCCAAGTAGCTGGGATTACAGGCATGCGCCACCACACACAGCTATTTTTGTATTTTTAGGAGAGACGGAGTTTCACTATGTTTTCGTATTTTTAGTAGAGATGGATTTTCTCCATGTTGGTCAAGGTGGTCTCAAACTCCCGACCTCAGGTGATCTGCCTGCCTCAGCTTCCCAAAGTGCTGGGATTGCAGGTGTGAGCCACTGTGCCCGGCTGAGATGTGACTGAGAATCTTAAGATAGGGAGAGTGCCCTGGTTTATTTGGGTAGGTCCAATGCAATCACAGGGATTCTGGTAAGAGGGAGCCAAGAGTCGAAGCCAGCAGGAGGTGACATGACAAGGGAGCCAGAGCAATGTTGGAACATGCTATGCTGCTGAAGTCAAAGGAAAGGCCACAAGCCAAGGAGTGCAGGTGGCAACAGAAGCAGAGAAGTAAAAAGGATTCTCAGCAGGGCACAGTGACTCACGCCTCTAATCCCAGCACTTTGGGAGGCTGGGGTGGGTGGATTCACTTGAGGTCAGGAGTTTGAGACCAGCCTGACCAACATGGAGAAACCCCGTCTCTACTAAAGATACAAAATTAGCCGGGCATGGTGGCACATACCTGCAATACCAGCTACTCTGGAGGCTGAGGCAGGAGAATTGTTTGAACCTGAGAGGCAGAAGTTGTGGTGAGCCGAGATGGCGCCATTGCACTCTAGACTGAGCAACAAGAGCAAAACTCTGAAACTCCATCTCAAAAAAGAAAAAGAAAGTCTCTGAACAGAAACCATCAGTGCAGACACTGTTGTTTTTTGTTTTTTGAGACAGTCTTGTTCTGTCGCCCAGGTGCCATCTCGGCTCACTGTAACCTCCCCCTTCTAGGTTCAAGTGATTCTTCTGCCTCAGCCTCCTGAGTAGCTGGGATTACAGGCACACACCACCATGCCCGGCTAATTTTTGTGTTTTTAGTAGAGACGTGGTTTTACCATGTTGGCCAGGCTGGTCTCAAACTCCTGACCTCAGGTGACCTGCCTGCCTCGGCCTCCGAAAGTGCCAAGATTACAGGTGTGAGCCACAGTGCCCAGCCCTAGTTCCTTTCTAAAGATTTGTCCTGTAATTTTTTTTTTAAACAGTCTTGCTCTATATCCCAGGCTGGACTGCAGTGGTGCAGTCTCAGCTCACTGCAACCTCTACCTTCTGGGTTCAAGTGATTCTCTTGAGTCAGCTTTCTGAGTAACTGGGATTACAGACATATAACAGCCCGCCCGGCTAATTTTTATATTTTTAGTAGAGATGGGGTTTCACTGTGTTGGCCAGGCTGGTCTCGAACTTCTGTCCTCAAGGGATCTGCCTGCTTTGGCCTCCCAAGGTGCTGGGATTATAGGTGTGAGCCACTGCACCCAACTACCCATCCTGTGATTTTAGTATTAATGGGAGGATTATATTGAGCATGTAGCTTCCAATAGCTTCCACCGAGAGTCAGCCTACACTGGCTCAGAAGGCTGCCTGATTTGCAAATCATTTATTAAAAAAAAGAGAAAGAAAATAGTTTCCATCTACAACCAATTGCATGTAATTTACATTATACGGCTATAGTTCTAAGAACACAGATTAAGAGAAAAAGCAGCATGGGGCACGATGGCTCATGCCTGTAATCCTAGCATTCTGGGAGGCCAAGATGGGCAGAGTGCTTGAGCTCAGGAGTTCAAGACCAGCCTAGGCAACATGGTGAGACCCCATGTCTAAAATATACACATACACAAAGAGAAAAAAAAACAACCGTGAAAACCAGCTCCAAATCCCTATAGAATATTACTACTACTTCTTATACATTTTTCCTATCATCATCTCCCCAGGTCTCACCAGTTATAACCATTAGCACCATGTTTGGGGCATTGAGAGAAATTAAGTGTTCTTATAAACACCCTCCTCAAACCCGTTGTGGAGGGGTATGCATCAACACCCACGCACACAGGCAGTCAGCAGGGACTTAGGGACTTACACCAGGGTCTGTAGTTTACACTCGGGGTAACTCAAGCCCTCACACAGAAACTTCACCCCCGTATCCCTGAGGGGGTTCTCGGCCAGGCTCAGGTGCATCAGCTCCCGGCTGACAACTAAAACGGCAGCCAGGTCCTTGCAGTCGGCTTCCGTAAGGTGACAGTTTTCCAACCTGTGTTAGAACAAAAGAATCACAAACGGCAACATGGTGAGAACACTTCCGATTTCAGCCTTCTCGGCTGTCTCCAAATGCTAGCATCCCAAAGCCCTTCTTGTGAACTCCCCACCCTCTCTCATGCCCCGGTGATCATCTGAAGGAATAGGAATGAGAGAAGAACAAGACTGAGAAGCCATCTGTCCGGATCTCAACATGGGAACAGCTGTTCCTGTCAGCGAGAGGTTCCACACACCCAAGTCAGCCATGACTGTGTCTCATCTATGGCCCCAGATGGAAACCACAGCTGCTCTGAAGAGAAGAGAGACTTACGACAACCTCTGCAGGAGGCACTTTGGGTGTTTCAAAGTTGTGTACAGCAACTTGGCACCCTCATCCAGGAGCTCATTGTTGGAGAGGTTCACGCACGTCAGAGACCGGTTGACTTTAAGGGCTGTGGAGAGATCAGCCCACTGCTGAGTGGTAGCGGAACAAGACACCAACCTATGGGAGAAATGGGAACGAGTCATTCCGGAGAATCCAAAAGCCAGGGAACTGTCTTTGGTTTCCATCTCACTAGTAATGTTACACCCTGACTTGAATTATCTGGATCACTGGTCGTCAAAGGGTGGTACCCGGACCGGCAGCATCAATATCGCCCAGGAATCAGCTGGAAATACAGAACGTGAGTCAATGTAACAAAAATATTGGATGCAGAGAGTCCACTAACCTATGTTTCATAGTTTCCTGAAAGAGTCATGCTCTGTTGCCCAGGCTGGAGTGCAGTGATGCAACCTCTACCTCCTGGTTTCAAGCAGTTCTCCCGCCTCAGCCTCCGAGTATCTGGGACTACAGGTGTGTCCCATCTTGCCCAGCTAATCTTTGTATTTTTAGTAGAGATGGGGTTTCACCATGTTGGCCAGGCTGGTCTCAAACTCCTGACTTCAAATGATAGGCCAGCCTCAGCCTCCCAAAGTACTGGGATTATAGGCATGAGCCACCACACCCGGCCCCACTAACCTACATTTCAAGGTGCTCTGTGTTCATCCAGAAAATGTGTGAGAACAAATTCATAGGCCATAACCCATGATTCAGAGAAAGTGGGATAGGATCCAAGAATCTGCAATTTGCCAAGTTTCCAGATGATGCAGCTGCTCTTGCTCTGGGGCCCACAGGCTGAGAAACACTTACTCAGAAATCCAGTCAACTGAGCGTCATAGAACACGGTACCATATTCTATTCATAAAGCCGCCTATGGGCAAAAGGAGCCTCACTGGAACATTTAGAAATTCTTACGGTCTCTGGAGTCAGGTTTTTAAAAAAATTTATATCCTGGTTTTATTTATTATATATGAAAACATGGTCTAATTACTTACCCTCATTTCTTTCGGCTTTAAATTAGAAATGAGTCATACTCCCATTTTAAGCATTAAAGTTCATAATCCACAAGAATTGCCAAGTGGAATACCTGCCACATAGCTAAAATTCACTCAAATTCAGCTAAAAACCACTTTTTCCTTTAATTTTAATTTTTTCTTTGAGATGGAGTCTCGCTCTGTCACCAGGCCAGAGTGCAATGGCATGATCTTGGCTCACTGCAACCTCTGCCTCCTGGACTTGAACGATTCTTCTGCCTCAGTCTCCTGAGTAGTAGGGACTACAGGTGCCCACCACCACACCAGGCTAATTTTTGTATTTTTAGTAGAGACGGGGTTTCACCATGTTGGCCAGGAAGGTCTTGATCTTGACCTCATGATCTGCTTGTTTTAGCCTCCC
>CAUYLG010062708.1:0-16215 GCA_963573385.1 Cacajao melanocephalus | reverse complement strand
TATATAGCATTTAGTGTGCCAGACATGTCTACATATTAAATTACCTAACTCTTTTTGTTTTGTTTTTTTTTTTAAAGACGGGGTTTCACCATGTTGGTCAGGCTGGTCTTGAACTCCCGACCTCAGGTGATCCACCCGCCTCGGCCTCCAAAGTGCTTGAATTACAGGCGTGAGCCACCACACCCGGCCAGAACACGGGTTTTTAAGCCAAGGGAGTTAGGGATGAAAACTGAGTTTAGCTATGATATTATTTGGGCAAATTACTGTAATTCCCTGAGCCATGATCCTCATCTTTCGAATAAGGAAAATACTGGCCATACTGTACTCCTTTGTGCCTGTGACACAGAGGCTACCTAGGAAATGCTAATTTCCATTCTTCCATACTTCTTCCCCGTGTCCCACGGTCCAATCTAACTGGTTCTATGTCCTGTACAAGGGACAGAACCACTACCCACCTGCTGTGCATAAGCTTCCATGAAGCTGCTACCAGCAAGAAGTCATTGTTCTCTCCTCTTCCTAGACTGCATCTGTCTCCATCATTAGGGCTTTCAGGAATACTGGGGCAAGATGCTTTCCAACCATCAAAAGCCCTAGAGGGAAGCAGGATGTCTGGCTAGACTGCAGACCACTCACAGCTGAGACCCCCTTCCAGCTAACTCCAGCTCACAGTTCCTCCGTTTTACTCCATTTTTCTTCCAGATAATCCTCCTTCTTTTGCTTCTTGGTTCCCCTTTGACATTCCACCCTCTCCTCCACTCCTGATTAAACAGCTTAACAAACTGATTTGCTAACCCAAAAGACAAACCAGAGGCCTCTACTCCGGTAGCTCTCTGCTGCCCCCTCTTGTCGCCAAATGGAACAGGTCATTTCTCTTCCCACAAAAAAATCTCATTTCACAGTTCAGGAACGTGCAGCACTTACTGAGGTCGGGGCCAGGCACCGTGCTAGGTATTAAGAGACTCAACAGTGAGCAAAATGAGCAAAATCAGAAAATGCCTTGTTCTCACAGAGCTTACAGTATAGTGAAAAAGGCAGGCACAAAACAAATAATCATATTAGTAACTATAATACCAGAACTCAAAAGTGTGATGAAATGCTGAGAGGCCGGGTGGTGGCTCACGCCTATAATCCCGGCACTTCGGGAGGCCCAGAGGGAGGATGGCTGGAGGTCATGAGTTCAAGACCAGCCTGGGCAATACAGTGAGACTCAATGCCTGCAAAAGTTGTTTTTTGATTAAGCATGGTGTTGCACGCCTCTAGTCCTAGCTAATTGGGAGGCTGAGGCAGGAGGACTGCTTGAGCCCAGGAGTTTGAGACTGCAGTGAGCTATAATCACGCCACTGCACTCTGGCCTGGGCAACAGAACGAGACCCAGTCTCTTAAAAAATAAAAATTTAAAAATTTTTTAAATGAATGCTGTGAGAGCCTATAATATGGAATCTGTCAGGTCAAAGAAGTCATCTTGGAGGTGGTGCTTAAGGCTGAAATGGAAGGATGCCCTATCTGTAATATAAGGGAAATCATTTATATTTAGTATTTCAATATTACTTGAAAGGCTGAGACAGGAGGATCAAGAACAGCCTGGACAACATAGGAGACCTTGTGTCTTAAAAAAAAATTATCTTGCTATAACCAGTAATTACAAAGAAAAATAATTTTAAAAACCAAAAGCTGGCCAGGCACAGTGGCTCATGCCTGTAATCGTAATCCCAGCACTTTGAGAGGCCGACGGGGGCAGATCATTTGAGGTCAGGAGTTCTAAACCAGCCTGGCCAACATGATAAAACCTCATCTCTACTAACAACACAAAAAAATTAGCCAGGCGTGGTGGCGGATGTCTGTGATCCCAGCTACTTGGGAAGCTGAGGCAGCAGAATTGCTTGAACCCAGGAAATGGAGGTTGCAGTGAGCCGAGATCGTACCAGTGCACTCCAGTCTGGGTGACAGAGCAAGACTCTGTCTCAAAAAAAACTAAAAGCTTGGCCAGGCGTGGCTCACACCTATAATCCCAGCATTTTGGGAAGCCAAGGCAGGTGAATCACCTGAGGTTAGAAGTTCAAGGCCAGCCAACATGGCAAAACCCCGTCCCTACTAAAAATACAAAATTTAGCTGGGTGTGTTGGCGAGTGCCTGTAATCCCAGCTACTCAGGAGGCTGAGGCAGGAGAATCGCTTGAACCCTGGAGATGGGCGCTGCAGTGAGCAAAGATCGAACCATTGCACTCCAGCCTGGGTGACAGAATGAGATTTTGTCTCAAAAAAAAAAAAAAACCAAAAACAAAATCTTGTCAAGCAGACCACAAGCCCGCTACCTGGCCAGCCCATCTACCCAAATAACTAGTTCAGCTCAAAACCTGTCTTTGTGGTTTCCTCAACTTACCATGATATTTCTAAAGTCCCGTCTTCAAAAGCTATCCCCAAAGCAGGATTTGGGGTTGGCAAGAACAAATATAAAAACTAACCTATCTTCCTCTTCTCCTTCTCTCTCCTGGTTCTTTTCCCAACCCCTGAGACTAAAAGACACGGGGCTGTCTCCCCTCCCTTTGGCCACTGAGTGTCAAGGCTCCTGACCAAGCTGTTACTGCTGGAAGCAGCATGTTCTCAGTAGGAGAAATCAAAGCCCTGAGTATTCCAGTCTTCATTCTTATTATGATCAAGGAGGAACTAAAGACATTTTTAAAATCCCTTCAAGAGAATAGTCTGAATTTAGAAGGCTCTTATTATAGGAAAGACCCTATTAGGATTGTCAAAATTGAATATGAACGTCAAACTTTTCTCCTGCAATAATCCTATTCTCCCCAAGACAGATGGATGCTTTAGACTAATAAGGGAGATGGTAACCTAATCAAAAGAAGAAGAAAAAAAACTTTCCCCCCCAAAAAAAATCTTGATTAGTACAGCTTTTATTTTTATTTTTTTAGGACAGCTTTTAAATATATTTGCTATGGTTTGAATGTGTCTCCCAAAAAGCAAGTGCTGGAAACTTAATCCCCAAAACAACAGTGTTGCGGGGTGTGGCTGATGGGAGGTGGTTAGATCACCAGGGCTCCACCCTCTTGTTATAAGTAGAATTTTCGAGGCTGCAAAAGAAGTAGCACTCGAATATAAATTTCCTCAGCGAGGCAATTTACTTCTATAGAAGAGTGCGGCTCACAGATGGAACAATGGTGGGTGCACACCTGGACAAGGAGGGGAAGGGGTACTTATGCCTGACGGAGGTCACCCCTACTGCCATCATTCCCTATTGGCTAGGGTTAGGCAGCACAGTCTAGTCTGATTCCGACTGGCTAATTTAAAGGGAGGAGGGGTACCAGCCACAGTGGCAGGATGGGTAGTTTGGCAGGAAGGACGGTTACAGCAGGTCAGAGCAGGTAAGCAGGGGTCAAAGCAGGTGACCGGAGCAGGTGACCGGAGCCAGTGACCAGAGCAGGTGACCGGAGCAGGTGACGGGGATGAGTCAGGATGGGGCAGGGGATTGGGGGAACAGATGTGAACTACTGATTAGAACTGGTGGAAAAGGTTGTTTACTGAAACTACAAGGAAGTTAAACTTTAAAATAGAGGATTAAAGACTAAGAGAGCTGAACATACAGGCATACTGATTATTTGAAGAGAAACTTGGAGTTCACTATATCTAACACTCTGAATGGATTAAGGCTGATGACAAAAGGGCTTGAGGCTATGAGTCCAACCCCTTGCCCTCTCACTCTTTTTGGCTCTTCCACCATGGGATGACACAGCAAGAAGGACCTCGCCAAGTGCTGACCCCTCTATCTTAAACTTCCCAGCCCCAGAACCATGAGCCAATAAATTGGTTGCATATTAATTACCCAGTCTCCAGTATTCTGTTACAGCAGCACAAAACAGGCTAAGACAATATCATAATCCTATTGCCACTGCTCTTTAGCTCTGTACGGCAGCTCATCTGAACAAGAGCAGGAGGCTAAGTCACAGGATACAACTTACTGGCCATCCACCCTGCCCCAGGCCATATGTTGTGGACTTTACATGAATTATACTCAAACCTTACAAAAACCCTAAAGAAACTGGTTTTCTATTTCCATTTTACAAATAAAAAAGGAAGTTTAAAGATATTAAGTAATGATGCCAATGTCAGAGATCCAACAAGTGTTGGAAATGAATTCGGCCCAATATTTACCGCGGGCTTGCTGCCCAGGCTCACTTCAGGTTTCTGCTCCTTGCATTCTGGTGCAGTGTTTCTTGGCTACCCTAGCTATGGCTCCAGTGGCCCAGATCTAGCTCAGGCAGCCCTTCCAGAAGGTGTAAGTGGCAAATTTTGGTGATACCTGCATGATTCCAACTCTGCATGTACATAGATTGCAAAAGCTGTGGAGGAACAGCTACCTCCAGCTAGATTTCAAAGGATTCCTTGGAGAGCCTTGTGGACCAGGAAGAGAACTGCCACAGGGGCAGAGGCACTGCAGAGTCCCCAGTAGGACAATGATTTGGGGAGCCACAAAGGCAGGGTCACCCTGAGACCTCAGAATTGTAAATCCAGTATACACCACCAGCCTAGGGGAGCCACGACACCTGAGAGCTGTCACGTGGGCTACACTCAGCTAAACTATGGGGGCAGGGCCACACAAGACCTTTGGGGTCCAATTCCCATCCCAGTATGTCCAGAAGGCAAGACATGAAGTCAAAGATGATTCTTAAGCCTGAAAATTTAATCTTGTTTGCTTTGTTGGGTTTTAGACTTTCCTGGGCCCTGTTACCCCTTTCTTGCACATTTCTCCTTTTTGGAACGGGAATGTCTATCCAACGCCTGTCTCACCTTTGTACTTTGGAAGTATACAACTTGTCTGATTTCACAGGTTCAGACCAGTACTCTCAGACCCAAGGTTTTTCCATTACTCTAGTTTCTCGAGCAATTCAGGGAAGAGAGTTACGACATGCCTCACATCACCCCTTTCCCTGCCAAAAAAGTCACTATTATCTCTCCAAAGTATGGAAATGTATAAAATTAGGCCCGCCATTGTTCATAAAGACAGAAGTTCTTTCTGTCAACCTGAGTATTTAATAATTGTTTGACTAATGTAAATCAATTTTGGCTTCTATCTTCCAAGGAATAATATAGTATAACATAGAGCATGCTGGAGTGTTACAAAAAAGATATGTACTTTCTAAAATTCATGGCAGAAATGCATGAAGCAATTAAGGGCAAGGGGTAGAAAGAGAAAGGGGAGGAAGAGACAGTGAAAACGCTGAGCAAGAAAAGGCACAGGAGGTACAGCTGCATGCAACCAACGATGAGGAGAAACACTTGATCTTAACTAAAATGAAAAAAAAAAAGGACCAGCGCGGCGACTCATGCCTGTAATCCCAACACTTTGGGAAGCTGAGGCAGGTGGATCACTTGAGGCCAGGAGTTCAAAGTCAGCCTGGTCAACATGGTGAAAACTCACCTCTACTAAAAATACAAAAATTAGCCAGGTATGGTGCCGGGCACCTGTAATTCCAGCTACTCGGGAAAATGAAGCAAAAGAATCACTTGAACCCAGTAGGCAGAGGTTGCAGTGAGCCGAGATTGTACCACTGCACTTTAGCCTAGATAACAGAGTAAGACTCTGTCTCAAAAAAAAAAGACCCCAGTTTATATGTAAGCCCAGCAAACTTTCCCATGTGCCAAAACTCACCACCCTCTACTCCACTAATGCCATTACCAACCCCCATTTCACACCCAGGCTGTGACTGAGAAAATTTACAACTTGTATGAGCGTGATGGTGTCCTGGTACCAAATGTCACTATTATCCTTGAAAGACAGAGCCCTGGCAGGGAGATCAATGTTACAGGTTGAGTAAAAGCCAAACAAACTTGGTTGCCCCAAAAATCAAATATGCTCCTTTCATCTTTATGCCTTCAACTCCTCTCAATCTTTTGGTGACTTAACCAGGGAGTGCTTGGAAAACCAAATTTAGAGGCTGAATGTGGGAAACCTGGCAATTTAGAATGTGATCGTTTGCCTTTGCTTCAAACTTTGGGACAATTTGACTAGGAAGGTTGCAAACTGCTGAACATTATGTATGAAAATAAAAACTACTGTTTAGTTACCTTGAGAAGAAAGGGAATATGGACCACCCAGGTCAATTATGTGTCAAAGACTTTAGACTCAAAAACCAGGGGTTTTACAGTTATTGATCATAGAGAAAATTTAAAGACATCGTTTTAGAGAAAACTAGCAACACGTGTATACAGGGAAGACAACTAACTCAGAGGACCCCAGAAGCCCTTCAGCCTCAACGGTTTTATGGTTTTATGGCAACATGCACACTTACCCTTGGAGGGTGTGCATTCTGGGGCCGGGTGGAGATAGTAGAGAAGGATTTCAATGTCACCCCTTCTGGATCCATGCTTTTGCTCAGCATCAGCTAAGTATCTCATTCTAAGCAGAGACCACTTGTTTTGACACTTTCCAATATCACCAGATGTCATATGAGTCCAATAATTAAGTGCTCCTCAAAGACTAAATTGTGCCCCTGTGGCTAAAAGTATACCCTAGTTGTCCAGGCATGGTGGCTCACACCTATAATCCCAGCACTTTGGGGGGCTAAGGCAGGTGGATCACTTGAGCCCAGGAGTTCAAGACCAGCCTGGTCAATACGTTAAGACCCAATGTCTACCAAAAAATACAAAAATTAGCTGGGCACAGTGGTGCATGCCTGTAGTCCCAGCTACTCGGGAGGCTGAGGCAAAAGAATCGCTTGAACCTGGGAGGCGGAGGTTGCAGTGAGCTGAGACTAAGCCCCTGCACTCCAGGCTGGGCAACAAAGCAATACCCTGTCTCAAAAAAAAAAAAAAAAAAAAAGAATGTCCTAATTGCATAATTCCTTTGAAGGAATCATCAAAATTCACATGCTTGGTTACAAACAATTTTCCAATTTCAACACAAAGCATTCTTGGAAACTCTGTTACAGGGCTGATGTCTTAAAGAGGATTTTATATTCCCAAAGGCATAATGCTGTAATTGGACATTTTTTCTTTTACCAATCAAGGCTAACATCAAATAAATAATAGGCATACATGAGCAATAACAAGAGGTAAAACCAAAGATACAGCTACAAATTCCCATAATGAAACTTAAGAGATTTTACATTTAGTCCTAAAATATTAGCAGTAGAAACCACTTAAGAGCTCTTCTAGGAGCCGTCGCCAACACACTCCCTCTGAGGGACCCCACCATTACCTCCTGGGAAGCTTCATAAAGAGCACAGATTTTGGGACCTGGCAGAGTGGCTCACGCCTGTCATCTCACCACTTTGGAGGCTGAGGTGGGCAGATTTCTTCAGCCCAGGAGTTTGAGATCAGTCTAAGCAACATAGCGAGACCCTGTTTCTATTTAAAAAGTAAAATACAGCCGGGTGTGGTGGCTCATGCCTGTAATTCCAGCACTTTGGGAGGCTGAAGTGGGCAGATCACCTTAGGTCCGGAGTTGGAGACCAGCCTGGTCAAGATGGTGAAACTCTGTCTCTACTGAAAATATAAAATATTAGCCGGGCATGGTGGCACATGCCTATAATCCCAGCTACTGGGGAGGATGAGGCAGAGAATTGCTTAAATCCGGGAGGCGGAGGTTGCAGTAAGCCAAGATCGCGCCACTGCACTACCACCTGGGTGACAGAACAAGACTCTGTCTAAATAAAAAAAAAAAATACATTTAGTAATGTTAGATTGGTTATGTGAGGCCAGGAGCAGTGACTCACACCTGTAATCCCAGCACCCACTCAGGTGGGTGGATCACCTGAGATCAGGAGTTTGAGACCAACCTGGCCAACATGGCAAAACCCCATCTCTACCAAAAATACAAAAATTAGCCAGGCATGGTGGCACCTGTGATCCCAGCTACTCAGGACTGCACCTGTAATCCCAGCTACTCAGGAGGCTGAGACAGAAGAATCGCTGGGGCAGAGGTTGCAGTGAGCAGAGACTGCGACACTACACTCCAGCGTGGGCAACAGAGTGAGACTCAGTCTCAAAAAAAAAAAAATCATTCATTAATTATTCTTTTCAAAAATAGCCCTGCAGAGTCTGGGCAACATAGGAAGACCCTCTCTCTACAAAACTAAATTTGAGGCTGGGCACAGTGGCTCACACCTATAATCCCAGCACTTTGGCAGGACCAGGCGGGTGGATAACCTGAAGTCAGGAGTTCAAGACCAGCCTGGCCAACATGGTAAAACCCCATTTCTACTAAAAAAACAAAAACTAGCCAGGTGTGGTGTTGGGCACTTGTAATCCCAGCTACTCAGGAGGCTGAGGCAGGAGAATCACTCAAACCCAGGAGGCAGAGGTTGCAGTGAGCCAAGATTGTGCCACTGCATGCCAGCCTGGGTGACAGAGCGAGCCTCCATCTCGAAAAACAAAACATAACAAAAAACTAAGTTTGAAATTTTAGCTAGGCATGGTAGTATTTATCTGTGGTCCCAGCTACTCAGGAGGCTGACGTGGGAGGATCACTTGGGCCCAGGAAGTCTATGCTGCAGTGAGCTGAGATTGAGTCACTGCACTCCAGCCTGGGCAAAAAAAAAAAAAAAAGTCCAGGCGCTGTGGCTCATGCCTGTAATCCCAGCACTTTGAGAGGCCGAGGTGGGTGGATCATGAGATTAAGAGATCGAAACCAACCTGTCCAACACAGTGAAACACTATCTCTACTAAAAATACAAAAATTAGCCAGGTATGGTGGTTTGTGCCTGTAATCCCAGCTACTCGGGAGACTGAGGCAGGAGAATCACTTGAAGCAGAGAGGCGGAGGTTGCTGTGAGCCAAGATCAGGCCACTGCACAGCCTGGGAGACAGAGCAAGACTCTGTTAGCCTGAGGGGATTTGTGATTCAAAAAAAAAACAAAAAAAACCTCCATCTGGGGGAGGGCAGCAATTTGCCCTGCAGCAGGTCCACATTAAGCATTTTACTTATAGGAGCCTCTCGAATCTGATTCTCTTATTCATCTTCTTGTCTTGGCTCTTCCTGGCTTTTTTTTCTCTCCATCCCTCACCAAGGCGCCCCTCCCACTCCCATATTCCCAAAGCATGGAGGAGAAAGGAAGTCCCAGAGGGCATGATGGAAAGGCCAGCTAATGGGAAGGTCACTACTGACTCTTCTTTGATGACCCTGCTACTTATGACCTAGTATTTAATGCAGCTCTGTGGAGTCTTTAAAAACAAACCAAATAAGCATAAAAGCTACTTTATTAACATTTTTCCCCTTCCCATTATCACGCATGCCCTCTACTGTGGAACTGGAGAGAGCCCCTGAGCAGGGCACAAGACCTCGGCTTTGGGTTCGGTGCTGCTGATGACTCCAGGAGGACCACCCGGAATCAGCTTCAACCCCAGCGAGGAGGTTCCAACCTCCCCAGAGCAGGGCTCACTGATGTGCACCTCCATCCCTGCTAAAGCCACTGCAAGGTAGCTCCTCGCTCCCCAGAGGGCTCCCACATGACAGGGCCTTGCCACCTCCTGGGGTCTTCCCTGTCACTGCCACCAGATAACAAGAGGCTGCATGGGCACATTTGCAAGTGCCCTGGGTCACTGGCTCTAGTTTTCCCAGCAGCTGCTCAAGGAACAAACTAACATGACCTGGAGAACTGGACAAACTTTGATCAACAAAGACAGGAAGGTGACAGGGAGGAACTGGAAAATATTTTCTTATTCATTCCTCCCCATTCCAAGACATGTTTCCTTTCCAGAGACTTCTCACGACTATGCTTCCTAGTGAAATGGCCACCTACATGCCCTTTTCTTTTAATATTTTATTCATAATTTATTCACATTTTGGTTAATTTTATTTAGTTTTTAATTTTTTTTCTTTTGAGACGAGTTTCACTCTTGTCACCCAGGCTGGAGTGCAGTGGTGCAATCTTGGCTCACTGCAACCTCCGCCTCCTGAGTTCAAGTGATTCTTCTGCCTCAGCCTCCCAAGTAGGAGGCACGCGCCACCACACCTAGCTAATTTTTGTATTTTTAATAGAGACAGGGTTTCACCATATTGGCCAGGCTGATCTCAAACTCCTGACCTCATGATCCATCCACCTAGGCTTCCCAAAGTGCTGGGATTACAAGCATGGGCCACTGCGCCTGGCCAATTTTTTTTGAGACAGAGTCTCACTCTGTCACCCAGACTGGAGTGCAGTGTCACGATCTCAGCTCACTGCAACCTCTGCTTCCTGGGTTCAAGCGATTCTCCTGCCTCAGCCTCCCAAGTAGCTGGGATTACAGGTGTGCACCACCACACCCAGACAAATTTTGTATTTTTAGTAGAGATGGGGTTTCACTATGTTGGCCAGGCTGGTCTTGAACTCCTGACCTCAGGTGATCTACCCTCCTCAGCCTCCCAAAGTGCTGGGATAATAGACGTGAGCCACCGTACCCAGCCTAGTTGTGTCTTTATATAATTTTTTCAACTTTTTTTTTAAGTTGAAAAACCATTTATTTCACTAGAAAGAAAAAAAGTGACCCAACTCTGTAGGTCTAGCCTTTAGATCAAAAAGAGACCCAGGGGCAGTGAGACTGTCACCAAGATCAATCCCAAATCCAACAGTGGCAGGAGGCGGGAGGAGACAGCACAGGCCCCCACCACGGTTTCTGCATACAATGAGGCCTGCTGGGAGAACAGAACATGAGTGGGAAGCTACAGGAGTACTGAAGGACAGAAGAACAGGAAAATGGGCAGGAGAAGAAAGGAAAGAAAGAGTCTGAACTTAGCGAGGTCAATTAAGGTCCACGGTTCCTGAGGGACTGAACGCACAGAGCCAAGAACATCCCAGAGACTGGGTACCACAAAGGGTGTATTCTCATGCGCAACCGCAGCTGGGAATTTCAGGCCACACACATCCCACCTTAAAACTCCGTGTTATCAAGGCCCCTGATGGCCTCCACTGCATCCTCTGCCTGCTCCATGTGTACGAAGGCATAATCTTTCACGATGTCACATTCAACGACCAGACCACACTCCTCTCAAACTGGGCTTGAAGCTCCTTCTTGGTGCAGGTGGGACTGATACTGCCCACATGCAATTCGGTTGAGGTTTTGCGGTTATTTCACTGGCTTCCACCTTGATGTTCACCCCATGAAGCTTGTAATGGTGCAGGTTGCGTATGGCATCTTCCGCTGTAGTTTTATCTTCTATGAGCACAAAGCCGTAATTCTTTTTTATTTTTTTTTTTGAGACGGAGTCTTGCTCTGTCACCAAGGCGGGAGTGCAGTGGCGCAATCTCAACTCACTACAACTCCTTCTCCTGAGTTAAAGAGATTCTCCTGCCTCAGTCTCCTGAGTAGCTGGGATTATAGGCGCCCACCACCACACCTGACTAACTTTTGTATTTTTAGTAAAGACAGGGTTTCACCATGTTGGTCAGGCTGGTCTCGAACTCCTGACCTTGTGATCCACCCGCCTCGGCCTCCCAAAGTGCTGGAATTGCAGGCGTGAGCCACTGCGCCCAGCAAAGCCATAATTCTTAATGATGTCACATTCCAGCACCTTCCCATACTGCTTGAAGAGTGAGTGAATCTCCTGTTCTGTGACTCCCGGGGCGGGTTTCTGATGAACAGCTTCACCATCCTGACAACAGCCCACACAGAAATCAGCAGGGCTTCCTCCTCGCGGCGCGGATGCTTCTGACAAAATGCTAAAATCGCAGACAATTTTTTCAACTTTTATTTTAGATTCAGGAGGTACATGTGCATGATGCTGAGGTTTAGGGTATGAATGATCTCGTTACCTAGGTACTGAGCATAGCACCCAACAGTTTTTCAATCTTTGCCCCCGCTTCCTCCTTCTCCCCTCTAGTGGTCCCCAGTGTCTACTGTTGCCATCTTTATGTCCCTGCTACCCCATGTGGAGTTCCCACTTATAAGAGAGAACATGCAGTATCTGTGCATTAATTGTAATTCCCTTAGGATAATGGCCTCCAGCTGCAGCTAAATTCATGTTGCTGCAGAGGACATGATCATCTTATTTCTTATGGCTGTATAGTATTCCACAGTATATATGTACCACCTTTTCTTTATCCAATCCACCATTGATAGGCACCTGGATTGATTCCACGTCTTTGCTCTTATGAACAGTGCTATGATGAACATGCAAGTGCATTTCATGTCTTTTTCTTCCTTTCCAGCATCACTCCCCCTCACTCTTGCTTCCCTAGCACTGTACCCACAATGGAGCTCGAACAGCCCTGGCTAAGACAGAGAGAGCTGAAGCATCAGTCACAGAGCAGAGGCTTGGTTAAAACAACAAACAAAAAACAAAGCAGACTGCCAGCTTTCAAGACATTCTTACTGAAGGAAAAAAAAAAACATATAAATGCCCCTGGATATTTTTCTCCTAGATTTACTAATTAAATGACTTCATTAGTTTAAAAAGGAGTCCAAAGGCAGGGCACAGTGGCTCACACCTGTAATCCCAGCACTGTGGGAGGCTGAGGCAGGCAGGGCACTTGAGGTCAGGAGTTTAAGACCAGCCTGGCCAATAGTGTAAAACCCTATCTCTATTAAAAATACAAAAATTAGCTGAGCATGGTGGTGCATGCCTGTAGTCCCAGCTACTTGGGAGGCTGAGGCAAGAGAATCACTTGAACCTAGGAGGGAGAGGTTGCAGTGGGCCAAGACGGTACCATTGCACTCCAGTCTGGGCAACAGAGCAAGATTCCATCTCGGAACAAAAAAAAAAAAAAAAAAGGAGTCTGAGGAATTTGTATTTACATTTTTAGATATAAAGTTTTGGGCTGTGAATTATATGACTGCCTACCAATTGCACACTTAAATTGTTTCACTGGTCCTCACATGCATCCGAAATATATAGTTATCAATGATTTGGATGTCTAATTTAGATGCCTGTACACAGGAAGGTAAAATATGTAGATGTCAATTACCATATGGATTAAATATTTATATGCCTGTGGAAGCAAAATACCTTGTGATCAATAATTTACTGACGTTTTTATACCCATCAGAAAGGAAATAAATAACTGCACTTAGGTTTTTTTATGCATCACAGTTGTGTTAAATTGGTAACATGAGGTTGAACAGTGTCTGAAAAGTCAAGGGGCTAAATAAATACGCACAGCTAATTCTTCTTTTATATATATACACACACACCTGTATATATGAAAACACATACCATTAAGCCATCAGCAAGACAGATTCTGGCCAGATGTAGTGGCTCATGCCTGTAATCCTAGCACTGTAGGAGGCCAGGGGAGGAGGATCGTTTGAGCCCAACCTGAGTTCAAGACCAACCTGAGCAACATAGGGAGACCCTGTCTCTATAAAAAAAAATTAAAAATTAGCCAGGTGTGGTGGCACATGCCTGTAGTCCCAGCCATGCACTCAGGAGGCTGAGGCAGGAGGATTACTTGAGCCCAGGAAGCTGAGGCTGCAGTGAGCATTCTTTGCACCATTGCACTCCAGACTGGATGACAGAGCAAGACCCCGTTCCCCTCCCACACTGTGTCCATTTTCACACTGCTGATAAAGACATACCAGAGTCTGGGTAATTTATAAAGAAAAAAAGTTTAATGGGACTCATAGGCCCACATGGCTGGGGAGGCCTCACAATCATGGTGAAAGCTGAAAGACATGTCTTATGTGGCAGCAGACAAGAGAGAATGAGAGCCCTTATAAAATCATCAGATACAGGGCCAGGTGCAGTGACTCACGCCTGTAATCCCAGCACTTTGGGAGGCCGAGGTGGGTGAATCACGAGGTCAGGAGTTCAAGACCAGCCTGGCCAACATGGTGAAACGCCTGTCTTTACTAAAAATACAAAAATTAGCCGGCCATGGTAGTGGGCATCTGTAATCCAAGCTACTCAGAAGGCTGAGACAGGAGAATCGCTTGAAACCAGAAGGCAGAAGTTGCAGTGAGCCGAGATCGCGCCACTGCACTCCAGCCTGGCCAAAAGAGTGAAACTCCGTCTCAAAAAAAAAAAAAATCATCAGATCTCATGAGACTTATTCACTACCATGAGAACAGTCTGGGGGAAACCGCTCCTGTGATTCAATTATCTCCCACTGGGTCTTTTCCACAACACATGGGAATTATGGGAGCCACAATTCAAGATGAGATTTGGGTAGAGACACAGCTAAGCCGTATCAACCACAAAAAAAGACACAGACTCTATCTTCAAATCACATCTCAAAGCTACCATTTCCTTCTCCTATGCATCTCACCCTAATCCAGGGCACCAGCATTTGCAGTTACTGAATAGAAACTGTGTCTTGCAGTTGGGAGTGGTGGCTCATGCCTGTAATCCCACCACTTTGGGAGGCCAAGGCAGGTGGATCACTTCAGGTCAGGAGTTTGAGACCAGCCTAGCCAACATGGTGAAACCCTGTCTCTACTAAAAATAGAAAAATTAGCCATGTGTGATGGCACATGCCTGTAACCCCAGCTACTCAAGAGGCTGAGGCAAGAGACTCACTTGAACCCAATAGGTAGAGGTTGCAGTGAGCCAAGATCGTGCCACTGCACTCCAGCCTAGGCAACCAAGGGAGGGATGATGGGAGGGAGGGAGGGAGGGAGGGAAGAGAGAGAGGGAAGGAGGGAGGGAGGGAGACAGGAAGGAAGGAAGGAAGGAAGAAAGGAGGGAGGGAGGGAAGGCAGGCAGGCAGGAAGGAAGGAGGGAGGGAAGGCGAGAAGGAAGGAAGGAAGGAAGGAAGCAAGCAAGCAGCGTCTTGCTTCCACATTCATATTCCAATCTGTTCTTCGTGGAGAAGTCAGAGGGATCTTTTTAAAGCATAAATCAGAACCAAACAAAATAAAAATCAGATCACATCACCACTGCTTAAAGCCTCCTGATATTTTCCCATAGCACTTAGAATATATCCAAACTTCCCACTCTCTGATGATGCACTGATGGCCTGGTTCCTGGCTCCCATTCAAATCTCATCTCAGGCTGTCTCCTTTCTCTTCCTTCCACATTCAAACTGCTTCCTCTTCAAGTCTTCGTCTCAAATGTTACGTCCTCAGAGAGGCCTCCCTGATCACTCTATCTAAAATCAAAATGCGACAAAACCTGGTGGCTCATACCTGTAATCCCAGCACTTTGAGAGGCTGAGGCAGGAGGATCACTTAAGCTCAGTAGTTCAAAACCAGCCTGGGTAACATACTGAGACCCTGTCTCTGTGAAAAATGAAAAATTAGCCAGGCGTGGCGGCAGGCACCTGTAGTCCTAGCTACTAAGGAGGCTGAGGCAGGAGGATTACTTGAGGCTGGGAGGTCCAGGCTGCAGTGAGCTATGATAATGCCATAGCACTCCAGTCTGGGCAACAGAGCAAGACCCTGTCTCAAAAAATGAATTAATTAATTATTTAAAGTCAAAATGCTCATCCCTATCTGGTGGCATGCGGTGTACATATCTCATAAGCTCCACGAGGGCAGAGTCTGTTTGGTTTGCCACCATAACCCCCTTGCACCTAACCCATAATAGGTTTCTAGATGCCAGTTGTATAAATGAATAAAGAACAGACCCTAACAGTAGCAAGGGATACATCCTGAGATACCCTCAAATTATCTCAAATCGCAACTATGATAGCATACGATTGCTTCAAAAAAAAATGAGTCATGTGAACCATTTCACACAGATGCAAACCATTAAGTTAGTCTAATGACTACAATTTAATCTATTTAAATTGCTATCTTCTGCCTAATAACTGCTGTTTTACAACACTTGACTTTTGTCTTCATTTCCATTATCAGTACATGCAGTTGACTGTGTTCTGAGGGGTCATTTTTTATGCTAGTAAACAAATTTTTTAATATTTCAAGGGAGTTCCAAACATATGCAATAAGTATATAACACAAAGCTGGTTGAGAGACACACTGGTTCTCAACAGGGAGCAAGTGACTCGCTGGCACCCACATTCCTCAAAGCCCAGGGGACTCCAACCTGTGCCCTAGAAAAATCTAGATAAGGTGGATCAAACTACGATTGTAAAATTTGTAAAATAAAATATAAATAAATGGTTCTGGCAGGACACAGTGGCTCACACCTCTAATCCCAGTACTTTGGGAGGCCAAGGTGGGTTGATCACCTGAGGTGAGTAGTTCAAGACCAGCCTGGCCAACATGGTGAAACCCCGTCTCTACTAAAAATACAAAAATTAATGGTGGTGCACACCTGTAATCCCAGCTACTCAGGAGGCTGAGGCAGGAGAATCACTTGAACCCGGGAAGCGGAGGTTGCAGTGAGCCAAGATCA
>CAUYLG010062706.1:0-67365 GCA_963573385.1 Cacajao melanocephalus | reverse complement strand
TTTTCCGCCCCTTTAACCTTCCCCCTAAAACTATTGGGGTTTTTGATCCACTGCACCTTGGTGCTTTTTTTTTTTTTTTTTTTTTTGAGATGGAGTTTCACTCTGTCACCCAGGCTGGAGTACAGTGATGCAATCTTGGTTCACTGCAAACACCGTCTCCTGGGTTCAAGCGATTCTCCTGCCTCAGCCTCCTGAGTAGCTGGGATTACATGACATGCATGCACCACCACATCCGGCTAATTTTTGTATTTTTGGCAGAGATGGGGTTTCGCCATGTTGGCCAGGCTGGTCTCAAACTCCTGACCTCAAGTGATCCACCCACCTTGGCCTCCCAAAGTGCTGGGATTACAGTAGTGAGCTATAATGCCCGGCCAACTGCAACTGTGTTCTAAGGAACCAGACACTATAGTGAAGGCCACATAGGGCCTCAGCTTTCCTTTCTGTAAAACAGGTAAAGGGGTAAGAATTATACAATAGTATCATTGAAAGCATCTGACTCCAAGTTTGACTGATTTAATCAAAAGTCTTAAGAATAGCCCTGTTAACACTAGGTCTGATACTCAAAGTCTCCTGAGTGTCCCATCAAAGAAATGAAAATACACACACATATAGCTTCTGTTAGTTAATTTGCACACTTTTTCGTCTTTCTTTTAGATTTAACATCTTTTAAGTCCTCTCTATTCTAGATTGCTTAGCCTAAGAATTAATCATTTGCAATACTCTTAAACACAGGTAGCTGACTGTATTTCTAATGATATGGTGTAAGTTGCAGGGTCCCTGCCAAGGGTGGTATGTAGTAGTGCAGAGTGACTCCAGTAGTATGACAGCTCAAGATGGTAGCAGGGTTCATTGCAAATCACCTCCCATCTTACGAAAGTGATCATGCTGTATGTTCTTATGCATATGCATTGCCCAGCATGATACTATGTATGAGGTAGTCAAACCATTGATATTGCTGAATAAGAGAAGGAATAAATATAAACATGAATGAATGATCAAACACACCTAAGATGGAAGGGTGGTATCAGGTGATGCGCCTGGGTATCTTATATAAATACGACATTCCTCCTTGCTCCTCTTGAAAAGAAACCTCAGTGCAGACCATTTGCTTTATGAAAGGAACAAAGTGGACCCATATGTCCACATTGGTAGGGAATTAAAAAGATAGAAAAGAATTGAGTTTATAAGAATATCAGTAGGACCAAGACCATAAAGGCAATTTCAGCTTGGACCAAAAGAGGGCAAATCTGAATTCACAGAATGAATACTTGAGCTGTAAGGTACCACCGAGTTCATCCAACTTCTCTCTCATTTTACAGATGGAGACCCTGAGGCTCAGAAGGGAGGTACCACTTGACTCCCTGTGGGGAGTTGAGCAAAAAATCTTGGATTGAGAATAACCTGGGCTTTGGGAACCTGGACAAACTGAGAACATGGTGAAAAATGGCTCCAAACCTAGTCTTCATATCCATGTATGGACCCGAGAGTTCCTTCCTGGTAACTCACTTGGCCCCTTACATATCCTAACATCTGCTAGACAACAGTTTCCGGTGCTCTTGGGAAGGGATGTGCACTGCTGTCATGAGAGCTTACTGGGCCGGGTTGGGCTAATGGGGGAATGGGACAATAGTTAGCTATCAGATGGAAGCAAACACTCACAAAGCTTTTGTATCTCCATTCGTTCCCACTGGGGCCCTCCCTTTATCTTCTAGTTCCTCCCACCTTTAGCAACACAGTGGGGAGAGATGGTCAGGAACTATGGCATGAGTCTTGCCCTGCAAGCCCATCTGCCAGAATAAATTCAGCTTAAATACCAGTTTCACTAACTTTCTAATGTAATCAACTAATTGTTTCTTTGAATAATTTCACTGAATTTCTCAGGTCCGTTCCAGGAAAACAGTCAAACCAACGGAAGGGGCAAGCACAGCTGTTTGGCATTTCTCTGGCTAGAACATACCCTGCCCCCACTAGGGCAAGAGTGAAGGCTCCAAAGCCAGGGCAGGCAAGTGCCCGCTGCAGCAGCTGGCAGATTAGGCATGGGAAGGCTAGCATGACCTCCTGCTGAGTTCTGAGACTGAGTTCCTGGAAGTAGGCGCCTCTGCACCAGACAAGACGCCAGCAGGGTTTGATCAGGACCTCACGGTGTTGGCTCCCTCGGCCAGTGCCCATCCTGTTCTCAAAACCACTGAGCTGTTTCTGTTCTCTGCCAACCCTTGGGTCTAGGCCAGAGCAGGTTTCTAACCTAGTCCTGACCTGAACCGGCAGCCCTCAGTGAGTCACCTTCCTCTTAGAACTCTCACTGCACTTGGAGGAGTCAGCCGATCCTATCTTTTCTGACTTGTTCTTCATTTCTTGTGTGTTTCTCTTGCCACCTCTGCAAGAAGGAAAACTTCCTTGTCCTTCTTCATAGTCCCTGGGATGTGACGGGGACCATCCGTGTACAGGGATAACCAGGAATGGACTGAGTCTCAGTTTCCTTTGCCTAACTCACAGATAGCATCCCAAGGTCAAAGAAAGTTGTCTTCCTGCCTGTTGCTTTCCCATGATATTGACAAATTCAAATGGGTCTGTGACTGGACCTTGCAGTGGAAGTGTACAAATGCTTTCCCAAGGCAGGATGCAGAGCTGTGGGAAAAGAATGGAGCAAGATTGCTGACAGCTCTAAGGGAACCTCTGCATTTTGATATCAACAGTTAATCTACTGTGTCACATCTCTTAGGAAACTAAACAAAATACAGTAACTGCTATGACATTGAAGCTGTGTTGCAAAAACGATCTTGTAGAGCAAATAACTGTCTTATACTGGCTATTTTATGCCTTATTGAACAACCAGCAGTTTATGAAAACAACATTTCATAAATATAGTTGCAGGTTCCTGAGTGGAGACTGCTAGAATTTGCAGCAAGGGGGACTCATTGATTTCTTCATTCTCCCTCTGCTCCTTCCATGTTCGTTCTACTCTGGGCCTCAGCTAGCATGTGGCCCCACATCCAAGCACATCTTTCAAGGCCCAAGAGACGATGTATGAGGTATCATGGAAGGGGTTAGAGCTGTAGCAAGACGAACATAAGCTCTGTCAAAAGAGCTACTTGAATGAAACTAGGCCCTGGATATTGTGGAGGGCTGGAACAAGCCTCAGTCTGGGAGTCAGGAAACCTGGACTGCGGTCCTACCTTCACTATCGACCAGCGACGCATGTCACTTTACCACTGAGAGTCACTTCAACTCAGGATCCTCATCTGGAAAATGCAGATAAGTACTTGCTCTCCCTGCCTCCCAGGGTTCGTGAGAGGAAAAGGTGCCTTTAGAAGCTTCACAGACTATAAATCACTAGACGCGCACCAGGAATGGGATTATCACTATCATTATACTTTGAAGCAGCAGTCGCCAGAGGCGGTGAGCAAGTTCCTTAACCACAGTATTTAAAGAGAGACTGCCTGAACCAGTGTGTTGGGAAGTCACTGAGGGGATTTCAGTGGCACTGGTAAGGCTGACACTAGATGCACTCCAAGGTCCTTTTAAGCTCTAACTCCATGAGTCCAAAATGTACAGGCTTTTAATCATTTTCTTAGTAGTGACTGTTTGTTTAAGCTGGGGTATCAATCCCTTAACCTCATTTTTTATTCTATCAATTGTGGTTCATGCCTGCAATACCAGCACTTTGGGAGGCCAAGGCAGGTGGATCACTTGAGGTCAGGAGATTGAGACCAGCCTGGCCAACATGGCTAAAGCCCGTCTCTACTAAAAATACAAAAATTAGCCAGGCATGGGGGTACCCATAATCCCAACTACTCAGGAGGCTGAGGCATGATAATTGCTTGAACCTAGGAGGCAGAGGTTGCAGTGAGCGGAATTCATATCACTGCACTCCAGCCTGTGTGACAGAGTGAGACTCCATCTAAAAAAAAAAAAAAAAGTATATTTTACAAAGAGGAGATATGATTAGTTTTGTACCCTGAGAGGATTTTTTAAAAATATTATGCAATAAGCATTTTCCTAAAACTTTAGATCCTTAAATATTCGCTAAGAAGTTGATATTGGATAAATTGCTATGCAATATTCTGGTCTACGATTATGCCCTTAATTTAAGAAACACTTTTTAGACATTCAGAGTCTTGTTTTTTTCTATTACAAGTAATAGAGAAAGTTAAGATTTGTAGACATAAACAGTAGTGTCTGATGATTTCTTTAGGTGAAATCTAGTAGCAAACCTTTTTTTTTGTCAAAGTGCACAAACATTTTTAATTCTCTTGATCACACCGTCAACATGTTCTCCATAAAGGGTGAGCAATTTATGACTCCCACCAGCAGTGTAGAAAAACGACCATTTCACGAAATCTTTGTTAAACCTGGGAATTTTGATTTTAACATTTCTCAGCCAATTTTGTATGCAAAATAATTTATCTTGTTAGTTTTAATTTACAGTTCATTGATTACAAGTGAAGTTGATTTTTTGCCTTTTGTTTATTACCTATTTGTAAGCAATCTGCTGTGAATTGTCCTTTGTATCAGCCCCTTTTAGGACCTGCTATTCACACTATTCTGCAGATGTAATCAGAGTTTTGAGCCATCAATACCAAAGGAGAACAGGGTTTTTTGAATGAGCCGAACCCCATCAGAAGCTCCTAGAGCTTCTCTCCCAACAAACCACTCACAATAGCAGGGAGTGTGGGGATGGTGAAATCCGGCAGTGATTTGTATTTCCCTGCATTTACTTCTCCTGCTTGCTTCTTGTATAAGAGCTAATGAGCAGCAAAGCTGACAAAAGACTAAGAAAAAAGAGAAGAAAAGGCATAGTTAATCCCTTAAGTAGGATTGAGGAAGAGATGGTGTTTGCCTTTGGAAAGGGGAAAAAAAATTCAAGGCATTTTTTTTTCAGCCATGCAGTTCCCAATTGTACCACTGGATGGCAATCCTCTATTGGTTAGGCAAAAAGCACTTACCTGCCAAGACTAGGGAAACTGAGGAAGCAGCTGCTGAAACTGATAGACACATTTAAGGCAGCTAACAGTTGAACACCGGTGGCCCCACACCACTGGGAATATGAATTACTGATGTGTAAGGAACTGAAAAGCAAGGAGTATACATTACAGACAATGACACTGACAATGGCTAAGGAGAGTCAGAAAAGGGGGGAATGTATTTCTTCCTACTTCATTTGTTTCTTTTCCTCTGCTCTATGTTGGTTATAATTTGATTTACCTTTTTGTGCTTGAAAAAGCAAAATTACCTACTTTGGGCACACAACTGTCAGTAAGTACTGCATGCTTCGGGGAGATGGAGTGGGATGGATGCTGCTCTGGCACTATAGGAACCCTGAATTACTCAAGCCTGGCCAGCTATGCTGGCAAGGCCATTCAGAAAAGCAGTGTGAAAGTTCCTGGCAGTAGAGAACAGAAAAAAAATCCACAAGCCTCTTTAAGATTGGTTCTAACCCTAAAGGCAGCATGGTATAGAAGAAACGGCACGTTTTTTTTTTTTTCGGTTGTTGTTGTTGTTTCTGAGACAGAGTGTTGCTCTGTCGCCCACACTGGAGTGCAGTGGTATGCTTTCAGCTCACTGCAGCCTCTGCCTTCCAGGTTCAAGCAATTCTCCTGCCTCAGCATCCCGATTAGCTGATACTACAGATGCACGCCACCATGCCTGGCTAATTTGTGTATTTTTAGTAGAGATGGGATTTCACCATGTTGGTCAGGCTGGTCTCGAACTCCTGACCTCAAGTGATCCACCCACCTCAGTCTCCCAAAGTGCTGGGATTACAGGTGTGAGCCATCAAGCCTGGCCAACAGCACTGGTTTGAAGACAATTAGCCTCAGATCCATCTCAGCGTGGATGCTTGTAGTTACACAGTCTTGGGCAAGTTACCACATCTCTCTGAGCCTTGGTGTCTTCCTCTGTAAAATGGAGGGTAACAGCACCTACCTCACGACATATAAGAGACACTACCACTGTTGTTATTATTAATACATCCAAGTTCCACCCAGAGATGCAAAAAGCATACTTATAATAGTCATTAAGACCCAGGGATCTGGCAGTACTAAGCCTGAAACTTACTAGCTGTGTGTCACCCTCCATGAATCATCCCTCCTCTCTATCTGTAAAAGGGATTAATAACAATGCCTACTCCATAGGATTTGTAAGGATCAAAAGAGAGAATGTACACAAAGCATACAGCACACTGCCTGCCACACAAGACACAGGCAGTCACCAGTAGGTGCTATTCATGGCAGTAGTAACACTATTGTAAAAAATCTTTCCCAGTATCCTGAGAGCACAATCAAGAAAAAAGACCTGCACATCTAGTGCTGAGATGAAAAGGTCTTGTACGGTCAGCCAGTGTGTGGAATCAGGCAGATCTGAGAAAGAGTAGGCAGCAGGACACAATCCAAAGATGGAATCTGCTATTTCAAACTGGGGTCACTTGCCTACGATGTGGCTTTGGTTCTTTTTAAAGGTACAAGACAGACGTTTGCACTTGGATTCAGCTGTTTCTCTTGAAGTCACTAAAATAGTCAAAGGTCAAATCTGGAAGAAACCTTCTGATCCAACACCCTCTGGAAACTGAGATGGGCAATGGCTTGCTTGCCCAAGTCACAGAATGAGTCAGCTGCCTAGCAGGAAATGGGTTCCAGGCCCCAAGACCATCAATAAGGGCTCCTCCCACTGTGTACCCTACCCCTAGACGGGATACCACATGGCTAGTCCATTAGAGAGCCCATTGCATAAAGGCCAAACAAAGATTTCCCCAAATGGGGGTGAACCATTGTTGTGTATCCTCATCTAGCTTTATTGTAAACAGCCAAATCCTCCCAACAACAGGTGCAACATAGATTTTTTGTGTGTTTCTGTCCATTCAAAATCTGACTCTTATTTTCATATGCACTGATTTAAGGAAACAATTACATGGATAATCTGCAAGTCACATGTGGACATCCGGCTTTCCGTGTCACTACATAATTTCTCTAATTTATGAAGTTCAGACAAACACTTAAAATCATACACATTTCTCACATTCCTCAACACTTAAGGATTTAGTAGTGCAAGGTAAGCCTTATAGAGTCCTGTCTAGGCACCGTAGTAACAATTCAGGTAAATGCCTCTAGTTGACCAGCAGTGTATGTTTGAAAGTATAGGTGCAACAGGTAGGGCTTTCAGGAAGGCTAAGTGAGAAGCACACACCTCAACTCAAGAGTCACAAAACCACAAAGAGCAATGGGGGAGATGGTGGCATGATTAAGCACCATCACGTGCCTCTGCAACACACAACTCCTAATTAAAAAACGCAACCAAAATAATCAAGAAAGTGGGATACAAAGAGCCAGTGACTGGCTGGAGTCATGGGCCAAAACTCAAGAGGTATTTGACAAGGATAAAGGTCAAGCTGCAGTCCGAAGTTTTAGAATATCAATTAAGTAGAAGCTGGGGGAGACCTGGTTTCACAGCAGTCCTTACAATAGGACCTTGGGGCTTTCATTGACCAGAAGCTCTGCATCAGCAAACAGAGAAATGAGTGGGGCAGGGTTATGAAAAGGGTAGGACCCAGGGCGTGGATCTAGGGTTCATTTTGTATCCCACACTCCACGTGGGAGTAAATGGCAAACCAAAACACACACACACACACACACACGCACACACACACAAGGACTGGAATGACAAGCAATAAGGAAAATGCATCTTACTGAGGAGTAGCTGAAGAACTAGGACAATTTCCCAGTAACTATCATGATGTTGATGGTGATTGATAATCATAAAAACCAGCATTTACTGACCACTTACATACCAACCCCATTGCTAAAGGCTTACGAGGGTGAGGGATGTGGGACCTACCAAGAGATTTTAAACTGACTTGCCCTAGGCACCCAGCTAGGAACTGGTAGAGCCAGAATTCAAACCCAGACCACCTGACACCAAAGTCTGTGTCCTATCCACTGCATCCATGGCAGCATTTTTTTTTTTTTTTTTTTTTGAGACAAGGTCTCACTCTGTTGCCCAGCCTGGAATGCAATGGTGTGAACATGGCTTACTGCAGCCTCAACCTCCTGGGCTTAAAGGATTCTCCCACCTCACCCTCCTGAGTAGCTGTGACACCCAGATACTGAGCAAAGGTGTGCTGCCATGCTTGGCTAATTTTGTCTGTGTGTGGGGGGGGGGTTGGGGAGAAACGGGTCTTGCCATGTTGCCCAGGCTGATCTTGAACTCCTAGTGATCTCCTGCCTTGGCCTCCCAAAGTACATAAGCCACGGTGCCTTGCCTGCTGCATTATTTTTAATAAGAATTATCAATGCGACCATTTATTAGATGCTTCCTATGTATATGCGTCAAGCATTTTTCTAAGCATTTTCTGTTTCTAACCTCATTGAACTCTCCCAACAACCCTATAAAACACATAATATATTTACTCTTATGGCTAGAGGAAGCAACTGAGGCTCAGAAAGGACAAGTCTCTTGCTCAACTCCACACAGCTGAGAAGCTTTAGAGTCACTTCAGAGCTGTGCTCTCTTCTCTCTTTCCTTAAGAAGAAATTTGGACGTAATAAGGTACATGGCCTCTGAGAGTTGAAGGACTACAATATGATGAGGAAGAAGATTTACCCATTGTCATGGTACCCCAGTGCACCTGATATTTTTTTCACTCAAATGTGGTTCCAACGGCTTGTGTCAACTGGGCTGTAGTGATTGCTAAGCAGATGCTTTTGGCATCAGTTGGTTATCTGCCCTCCCAACTTACAGCCCTGTGGTTCCTTCTTGAGTGGCTCCACCAGCCCAGTCAATCAGATAATCTATCAGCCTATCAGTCCCCTCAGCTGAATTGTTTTTTTTTTCACTCTATTGATCTGTTTGGCTGCACAGAATACATTGACAGGTTGCCTCAGGGTTATGTAAACACATCCCTCCTCCAACTGAGGGCTCTCTCTGTAAGCCTCAAACCTCAAAAGCCCCAAAGTCAAAGATCTGCTTCCACCATGTGCCCACTACACATTCAGACCAAAGAAAATGAATAATGGAAGCCAGGCACTAAACATTCTCTCTCTCACCGTTTAAAATTACTTAAAACTGCTCTGACTGTACTATTATGAATGTACTTTGGAAGTAACTTTTTTATGCTTTGGTTTTGTTTTTTTTTTTTCAACTTTTAGTTTAGATTCGGGGGTACATGTGCAGGTTTGTTAGCTGGGTATATTGTGTAGTTGCTGAGGTTTGAGGTAAGAATGATCCTATCACCCAGGTATTGAACAAAGTATCGAACAGGTTTTTGGGTTGTTTTGTTTGTTTGTTTGTTCGTTTTTAAGACAGGGTCTTGCTCTGTCATCCAGGCTGGAATGCAGTGGGGCAATCTCAGCTCACTGCAACCTCCGCCTCCCAGATTCAAGCAATCTTCCTGCCTCAGCCTCCTAAATAGCTGGGACTACAGGAGCACATCACCATGCCCAGCTAATTTTTGTATTTTTGGTGAAAATGGGGTATCACCATGTTGGCCAGGCTGGTCCTGAACTCCTGACCTCAAGGGATCTGCCTGCCTCAGCCTCCCAAAGTGCTAGGATTACAGGCGTGAGCCACTGCGCCCAACCCTGATAGTTTTTTTTTTTTTAAAGACCTGAAATTCTGTAATCTGTGAGAAAGAACCAGATGGTCTGCCCAAGCAATAAAGTCAAAGTCAAAATTATGAGTGTCTGGGGCCTTACAAAGTGTGGTGGGAAAAGAATTGCCTTCCCCAAATACTTTGTACCCTTATCCATGTGCTTCATGTGGACCCAGACACAATTTAGACTGAAGCAAAGCTCTAGGTGAGAGCAGAATGAGTATCTCTCTCAAAATCTATTGCGTCTTAAACCTTCACAGAGTTGGGGGAAATCCTGAGACTTCTGGTTTGAAGGGTCACTGGCTTTTAGAATCCCTTAGAAAGTAGCTGAGAACAAGGAGAGAACACATTATCACCTTCTACTTAGACCAGTGGTTCTCAATTCTGGCTGCACATTAAAAAACATCTAGAGAGTGTTTCCAAGGCTGACCCATGAGATTCTGATGCAACTGGTATGAATAGGGTCTGAGCAACAATTGTTTTTCTTATTAACTCTGGTATCAGTTTCTGTTTTTTTCTTACTTAAAATCTTAGGTGAATTTTCAACTTTACATAAAAAGCTTTGAATGTGCAGTCAGTACTGAGAACGACAGACAACCATTCCTACAACAGTCTTGGCTACAATGCAAAGAAACAGATGTTTTGCTCATTTTCCTGGAGCAAATGAATCTAAGTAAAAGATACTGCCTCCAATGACACAGGATCCTACAGTATGTGGCTTTTAGGAATGGGAATACCTTTGAATGTAAACCTGTAAGGCTCACTCCAAGGCCAGAGAACCAAAACCATGCTATAGGTTGGTGCAAAAGTTATTGAGGTTTTTGCCATTAAAAGTAAGGACAAAAACCACAATTACTTTGCACCAACCTAATACATTTAGCTGAAAGGAAACATTCTGACCTGAAGCTCTGGCCTCCTCATAATCAGCCAACCCCCACCTCACTCCCTCTGCCTAGGAAGATGCCTCCCTCCTATAATGTTTAGGTGAAGGACAACATAATTCGGCCATGGCCTTTCAGTATAACTGAAATCTATTGAACAATCTGTATCCTGTTCCTGAAGTCTACAGTCACAGACATCCAAGCAAAACAATCCCATGGACCTACCAGGGATTGTACGGGTGGGTCCATGGCACACATACCCCCAAAGAGCAGGACTCTTCAGGATGTGAGCTAGCAGAGTCCCAGGAAGTATCCTACCGAATGAATAACAGACAACTCGTTTGGATTTCCCAGTTCCCTACCTGCAGTCGTTGGTTTTTTTAATTCACCAAGGAAATAAGAGTCAAACTTTTGTTACCATGGGAATCTGAGTCCTTGGTCATTTAAAAGACATGGATTGTCTACCTCGGACTAGACCCTGTGCTATCCACTTGGGACATGGAGAAGACAAGGTCCCTGTCCTGAAGAAGTTCAAAGCCCAGAGAGGGAGACAGATGAGTCAACCATAACAGACAGTGTGATACAGGCTCAGGTGAGGAAGGGTTGTGCCACTCAGTCATGGAAATCAGGAAAGGTGCCTCAGTATGATGGTTTGAAGACAAAACCTGTGCCACAAGGGGGTTTAGGTCTATAACATGGCTTTGTCCACTTGAATCTCCTCTGTAACTGAGGAACTTCATTGATTCTCTACTTACAAGGCATATGACATAGGCAAGTTCCCTGGTAGGGAAATGCAACTGGAAATAGACAAGGCTGTTTACCTAGGGGAGGAGAGTAGCAAGTAGGCCTGTCCCTCTTTTCCATACCTTTCCCTATTGGCAGCAATTAAAGTATGCCCCTGCCTCTCCAGGAGACTAATCTGCCGTTTGGGCCTGCTGAGAGAGACTACAGCCCATGGTTGGTGCAAAGACTGGAAGAAAGAACCCTGAGTTCAAATCTTGGCTCTATCTCCATAGCTGTGTGACCATAAGCAAGTCCCTTCCTCTCTGTGGGTCTCAGTTTTCCCATTTGTACAAGGGGAGGGAGGTTCGGCTCAGTGTTCTCCAAGGCCCTTTCCAGCCCTAATGCCCTCAGATCTTTTGTTTTTAGACAGGCAAAAACAAAAAGTGCAGCCAGAGAGGAGTCAGCTGTCTCATCTATTTGCAGATGTTGGGACCACCAGAGGATGCTGCCTCTTGGGGCTCCACACTCTAGATGGGAGGCTGACAGTCTCCTCCCCACTATGGGAAGGAAATTACAGGCTGGCCAGGTTTGGAAAACAAAGCCATGTGGAAGGCATGACATGAGTGACAAAAATCCTACTTTATTTTCTTTGATTTTCTTTTAAAGGTTGACATTTTTCAAAATAAAGCTGTTGCTTCTCTGCCACAATGCATGGGCCAGTCAGCGTGTTCATGAATCAGACATCAAATATTTTCTTTCTTCCCCAACATAGCTCTCTCTGTGGGAACAGAGAGTCTAGTATCAATAATAGCATTAGAGGGGAAGTACCCTTCAACAGAGCTAAGCTGCAATTCCAACCTGCCAATCAGGGAAAAAGCGATCCAAAATCCTATAGCCATTACTGTCTATTTCTTGTCTTTTGAAGGACCCTTTGATTTCTTTCTTTCTTTTCATCTTCTTTGGCTTTTCAAGCCTACCCTGAACACTTTGGTGATACTCAGGAGTTTGTTAGACATTTGCCTCTTGTTAAGCCTCACTCAGAAAAGGACCGCTGGTAATAGAACCAAAATAAATCTTCTCACATTTAACTCCTCTCTCCCACAAAGTTGCTGTCCTTGGCTGCCACCACTGTTGTCACCATTTAAGGGAAGGTGGCTACATACCAACCTTTGGTGCCCAAGGAGGAGCCATCCACAACGACACAAACTTGGCCATCTACAAGTGCTGACCAGGATGGAGCTGAGTCCTAATGCATTGATCATGCTTGGGAAAAACCTTTCTGCAGCCAGATGCTTTTTTTTTTTTTTTTGAGACAGGTCCTCACTCTGTCACCCAGGCTGGAGTGCAGTGGTGTGATCATGGCTTGCTGCAGCCTTCACCTCCTGGGCTCAAGCAATCCTCCTACCTCACTTGCCCAAGTAGCTAGGACCACAGGTGTGTGCCACCACATCCAGTTGCTTCATTATTATTACTATTATTTGAAGAGACAGGGTTTTGCAGTGTTACCCAGGCTGGTCTTGAACTCCTGGGCTCAAGCAATCTATCTCCCAAAGGCATATAACATAGGCAAGCCTCCCAAAGTGCTGGGATTACTGGCATGAGCCACTGCTCCCAGCCTCGGATGTGCTTGGTTTCATTTATTCTCCGGAAAACTGGTGCCCATGGGAGGCTTCTCATCTCTAAACCGAGATTCCCCAAATACAGCAAATGCATGAATGCCTTTGCTTACACAGTTCTCTCTGCTTGGAATAGCTTTCCCACCTGACCCAGCTCAAATATCACCTCCTCTGAGCAGCCTTTCCTGACCCTCTCCCCTCGCAGGCAGAGTAATCCATCCTTCTTTTGGATTCTCACAGCGCACTTTGTTCTTGCCGCTACCATGGCACTTATTACATTACATTAGAGCCAAGCGGTGACTGCCTTTCACCTCTGAGAGACTGTGAGCTTCTTGAGGACAGGGGCTTCAGCTAATATTGGAACACATAGCCTTGAGCTCAGCACATAAAAGTTTTCAGAGCTTGAAATTGAAGGGGTAAATGCAACCTTCAGCAGTGAAGCTGGAAAGCAGTCCTCCTCAGCCATAAAATTCTGTAACTATACAAATAAAATGTGGTCCCACAGACACACTTGTTTTGGGGGCTTGGGGAGGTACATATTCGGCCATGTTAGACTGCTCTAGAAATCACCATCCCATTAACTAAACTCACCAGATGTTTGGCAATCAAGCTCAATCACTTAGTTAAGGTGAATCAACTCGATGTGTCTGTGCCAGGCAACAGACAGCTGGCTAAGTGACTGACAGCCCTGAGCTGTCGGCTACATGAGCCGTCGGCTACATGCTTATGGGGAATGGCATAGTGTGTGGGGACTGGGAGAGGACAAGGCAGTCTGGATGCATTTATTTTGAGTTGGGTGATGCAGCTGTATAAAAGCAAATTGGAACCCTTGGCAGAGTCATTCAGCAGTATCAAAGATCTACAGTCACTGCAGCCTGCTTGGGGGAGTGCTACTAGTTACAGTTGCTTGGCTGTAAATAAAATCTCCCCTGGAATGAAGCGTTTTAATTTGAAGTGATTCTATCAAGAGCAGCTGACAAACCTTTCAAGGAAGCTGGCAGTGTTAAGAGGAACCACTATACCAATAGGAAAAGGGCTTTGAAAAGAGCTAATGAATTTTCAGCACGCAGCCCTGAACATGAGCTAGGCCCATTTAGCTACTGGTCAGTGTGTTTCAGAAACAAAGCAAATTAACCAGGGTGGGGGGCCTAGGAGGCCACACTCCCCAGCTTCCTTCTTGAAGTTTCCTGCGAAACACCAAGAGCCAACAGCGTCAACCCCAGCCAATCTCCCACCACAATCTGTGGGGCCAGATCCAGCCTTCTCTCCAGACTGAACACGGTCGAGTTTGGACATGCATACTTGTAACACTCTTCTCCAACTGCAATGCCTGGTACAAGACCATGAACCTTGATAGGTTCTCAATAAATGTTGACTGACTTGAATTTCTGGAGGAAATTTTTGTTTTGTTTTCCTAGAAGTGAAAGATGCCCATCAAGAAAAAAAGATCCAAGGAAACACTGCAAAGGCAACTTTGCTGGTCAGTATCACACCAACAGGAAATGGGGTAAGGAGTGAGCAAGTAAACCAAAAGCCACAACAATTTCTGTTTAAAACTACAATATGTGGGCTGTACAGTAGTGCTGCTAGCTTTGTTTTTATCTACAGACATCTGTTTGGGGTTGCTTTGGCTCCGGTACTTTATTCTGTGGTGTGATGGGTCAAGGGTATGGGAACTGGGTAGAATCACGTGGATATACATGTGTGTAGTTCCCCAAATGGGCATAATGTTGTCTACAGAAGATAAAGGAGCTCTCAAGATACTGCAATTTAACAAATACCCAGGAAATTCCCCTGTCTCTAAATCCCTACCACCTCTAGCCTGCAGCTGGGACCTCAAATTACACCATTAGCACACCAAGCCTTCGGCTTCAGTATTCACCCCTGTGCTTGGAAGCTTAGTACATCTCTCTTGACTTTTTATTTGGTGAAGGTGGGGAGTATGTAATAAGCCACAAACACCAGGCTGCATGATCTGTTGCTACTCAGATCTTTGACAGCGTGGCAAACCAGCTCTGATTCGACAGTAGGGTGGCTTGACCAGAGGATGACGAGCAGGGCATGGACTCTAATCCAATAAGAGAAAGAAGACAAGTCATAGACACATGGGTCCTGGTAGAACAAGCTAAATGGAGATTTCCCAGGCCAAGAATTTGTTTTGGAAACTCTCTTCATAGTTTCTTAATCCACAGTCTAGTCACCCACAGCTCAGCCCAACCTCTGGGTACACAGAGAAAGATCTGGGTAGAGGACAGCTGCCATTCTGGATCCACCCCCACCCCCAAAGAACTCTTAGAAGCAATGTGTCTCCTGAGGCGGGGGGGGCTTATTTCCTGTGGCAACAGCTGCTTCTATCTCCCACTTTTCAATGACGTCATCTAGTCTTCAGCTGCACAATCAAAAACAGTAAAGAGCAGGCCTCTGGAGTTATGATTGTCATTAAAACTAAACTCCATCAGCACATTCTCAGGACTGCACCTGGGAAGGCAGATGCAGGATGCTGCCCATTCTCAGGGCTGCTCCTGGCTCCCAGGGAGCTGAGTGCAAAGCCCAGGCAGGGGTCATCACACATTCCAAATGCAAAGAATTTACAGACAGGGGAGGAAGGAGGAGCAAGTCTCTGAGCCACTTTCTTCTGGAAACACTTTCTTGACCAAAGACCTCCCTTCCTTCCTGTTAGCCTGGAAAAGGAAGGACAAGAAATCTCAGTCCTACGGGATACCACCTTAGAAAACCATCATTTTTCACACTGTCGCTTCCAGGACTCTCCCAAGAGCAAGCTATTGTTCCTGAGCCACTTCCCACATATTAAGCAGCACGAAGGCCACACTCCAGCAAAGCTGGCAGGCCTCCTGCAACATGTCTCCAGAGTCATTCCTGGGTCTGTACTCTAGTGGAAGTGTCCCAACCCCAGTCCCAAGCTGCAGTTTCAACGATGAGAGCTATCATTTAGTAGGCACCTTTCCTGCACCAGGCAGTGGGCTGAGTGTTTGAATGAGTTCCTTTAGTCACAGCAACTATACCAGCATCCTCATTTTATAGATAAAGACACTGAGGCTCTGTGGGAGCTACATGACTTGCCCAGGTCACACGGTTAGGAAATTCTGGGACCCAAATCCAAGTCTCTCTGAATCCAGAGCCAATGCTCATATACATGAAACCAGACGGAGTCTCTGGCATTCACTCAGCAGTATTTCCCAAGTGGCGGAACTGTTAAAAAATTGACACCAGGCTGGGCACAGGGGCTCACGCCTATAATCCCAGAACTTTGGGAGGCCGAGGTGGGCAGACTGCCTGAGATCAGGAATTTGAGGCCAGTCTGGCCAACATGATGAAACCCCATCTCTACTAAAAATACAAAAATTAGCCAGGTGTGGTGGTACACGCCTTTGGTCCCAACTACTTGGGTGGCTGAGGCAGGAGAATTGCTTACCCGGGAGGCAGAGTTTGCAGTGAGTTGAGATCGCACCACTGCATTCCAGCCTGGGTGACAGAGTGCAAGACTCCTTCTCAAAAAAAAAAAAAAAAAAGAACCGACACCAGATTTAGCTACTTCTTCCAATGAGACAAACTGCCTAGCTTTGAAGGATCCTCTTACAGAGATGCTAATCAGAAATGAGATGGTACACTCTGTGAGTTCGTGTCAGAGTCACCTCCTCCCAGATCCCAATTCCTTGCAAAACACATCTTTCCGCCAAGTCAACTCAGCTCAATGTTGTGCTTTCAAGGCTGCGGTTTCCCTTGAGGGAATAAAGTGAAAGCAGTGTCTCTACCCAGCTTTCTGCTCCAGACTGGCAACCTCTTCACCCTGAGGAAGAGGGTGAGAAGAAGTCCATGCCTATGACATTACATCTTAATTGAACACTTGTCCTCTCTTATTGGTATTGATGTAAAAAGAGGGAAAGGAGGAAAGAGAGCAACAGGAAAGATGAAACCCACTTTAGTCCTGTCATTTTCTTGGACAAAGGTCCAGGCTTCCAGAGCTCTGTCTGAGAGGCAGGCCCAGGCAGCAGAGGGGCCAATCCTCTTCACGAGGATGGCTTTGCTTGGCAGGAATAAAGCAGCTGCAGGAGAAACTCTGGCACAGCATGGTGACTTTTCTTGGACTACACTCTGTTTCTGTGGCTTAGGCTTCCAACCACTGCCTCTTCTCTTCACAGGGCTTGTACAACTGCAACTTTGGGAAGTGCACACCAAGCTTCATCTAAAGCCATTCCTTGCCAAGGAGTGTAATTCAGCTTACGCTAAGGAGAAGGGTGTGGAGGAAATACTATGGATTTATTTACATACAAATGAAGATAATGTAATGTGTACAGGTGATATGGTTTGGCTGTGTCCCCACCCAAATTTCATCTTGAATTGTAATAATCCCCACATGTCAAGGGGGGAGCAGGTGGAGATAACTGAATCATGAGGGTAGTTTCCACATACTGTTCTCATGGTAGTGTCATGACATCTGATGATTTTTTAAATGGGAGTTCCCCTGCACAAGCTCTCTTGCCTGCCACCATGTAAGACGTGACTTTGCTTCTCCTTTGCCTTCCACCATGACTGTGAGGCCTCCCCAGCCATGTGGAACTCTGAGTCCATTAAAGCTCTTTCCTTTATAAATTACCCACTCTCAGGTATGTCTTTATTCGCAGTGTGAGAACAGACTAATACAACAGATAGCTCCTAGGAAACCTAGTGCTACAAATGTGTTTTGTATTCAGACAGCAGGGCCAGGATGAAGGTGAGGCAAGCAAGGTGCTCACCTTATGTGTAAAATTTAAGGGAGCACCAAAACATTCAGTCATCAATATACTTTTTCAAATTATGTGAAATAGTACAGTACGTTCCCATAAGCCCCACACCCAGTTTCCCGCATTAACATCTCTTAGATTAAAAAGATACCTTTGTCACAATTAATGAGCTAATATCATTTTGTTATTAACCAAAGTCTATGCTTTATTTAGATTTCCTTAGTTTATATTTTTTTCTGTTGCAGGATCCCACATTACATTTAGTTTTCACATCTCCCTGAGCTCCTCTTGGCTGTGACAATTTCTCAGACTTTTCTGGATTTTGATGACTTGACAATTTTGAGGAGTACTGGTCAGCTATTTTGTAGAATACCAGTCTTTTGGAATTTTTTTGATGTTTTTCCCATCAGTAGGCTGGGGTTATGGATTATAGGGAAGAAGATCACAGAGGTAAAGTCCCATTTGCATCCCCTCATATCCAAAGACACAATCATCACGATTTATGATCGGTGATGTTCACATTGATCACCTGGCTGAGGCAGTATTTGTCAGTATTAATCCATGGTAAGGTTACTCCTCTTCCTTTTTCCATACTGTACTGGTTTTGTTTTGTTTTGCTTTTGGAGACAGCCTCGTGCTCTGTCACTCAGGCTGGAGTGCGGTGGCACAATCACAGCTCACTGCAGCCTCAACCTCCCAGGCTCAAGTGATTCTGCCACCTCAGCCTCTAGAGTAACTGGGACCACAGGCACGTGCCACCACGCCTTGCTCATTTTTAAACTTTTTGCAGAGAAGGAGTCTCGCTGTGTTGCTCAGGCTGGTCTCAAACTCCTGGTCTTAACCAATCCTCCTGCCTCAACCTCCCAAAGTGCTGGGATTTCCTTCTTTTACAAGGAAGTCACTATTTGCAGTTCATACTTAAGGAGTGAGGAGTTACACTCCACCTCCTTGAGGGCAGAGTATCTACACAAATTATTTGTAATTATCCTGCACAAAAGATTTGCCTATCATCCATTAATTAGATCAATATGGACTCTTAGATGTTTATTTTATACTTTGAGTTATAGTGCAATAACACTAATATATTTTCTCAAGTTTTTATACCTTTGGCCATTAGTAGCTCTTTTAGTTGGCTTCTGTGATGTTTGCTTTTTGTTTTTGTTTGTGTATTTGTTAGCACTTCCTTACTTTCTGGAAATCTAAGATGTTCCAGGAGTATCTTCTATATTTTCTGCATCAGTCCTGGAATCAGCCATTTCTCCAAGGAGCCCTGGTTGCTTTTATTGAAAAACAGTATTAGAAAATAAGATTTGAATTCTACTTGAATAAATAATATTTAAGGCAATGATTTTTTCTAAAGTCAAGAAAATATGGCCCACAGGATGGCTGCCTGATTTTGTACATGAAGTTTAACTGGAACCAAGGATGGTGTTAGCGTGGGTCAAGAGAGGCAGGAGTGTGCAAGGGAAGAGTTGGAGACTGTCTTTATTTAAAATTTTGACCTTTGTTCATTTTGTATTTGTCTTCATTAATTTGAGCCTTTAAAACATATCATTACAACTACTCAGGAAACCAAGGCATGAGGATCACTTGAGCTCAAGAGTTCCAGGTTCTAGTGCACTATGATTACGCCTATGAATAGACACTGCACTCCAGCCTGGGCAACATAGGTAGAAACGTCTCTTTTAAAAATCACATCACTAAAATGTTACTTATGTTGATTATTGATGTTTTTGGTATCCCCTTTAGTTTGGGCCTTGTTGGAATGCAATGTGGCTTCAGGTCAGTAGCCCAACTGAACTTGTGCCTACTTTCTGAAAAAGGGTGTAGCTTAAGGCCACTGTCTTGCAGGACACTGGAATCTCCCAATGGAGCCATGTTTTAAAGCCATAGAATTCCAGGTCTCAGCCCAGCCCTCCAAAGTCATGACAATGATCTAGTTCTGATGTTTGGGAACCACAAAGGTAAGCTGTCTAACACAGGTGTGTGGATGGGAAGGTGGTTTGACAAAAACACACTCCAAAATGATCATCCTGTACTTAGTGTAGAATAATAACAGTTGTTCTAAAATTTCAAATAATACTGAAGGATGGGGAGGTGTATTTGTGGTTCCAATTGGAATCTGGGTTTTTAAAGATAATATTGATCCTGAGCATGTATGTCCCAAAAGTTCCATTTTGGATTCTGGAAAGCTTGAGTCTGTGCCTTGAGCATCTTCTCTTCCTCTTCCACCCACTCAATAAGTTGGGGGAGAGCAGCTCCTCATTTGGATTTTTTCTTCATCAGCCCACAAATATATGCTGATCTTTCTCATTGACTCTTTTGCCCTGGAAGGCTCACTCTCCCTTTCCCACCTCCTTTCCCCCTTTCTTGGTCTCTTGCACTCCCTTGGTTTTTTTTGCTTGCCTGGGCTCCTGGCCCCGAAGATTCCCTTTGCTCTCACTGGCGCTTTTTTCAAGGTTGCTGGCACTCCCATGTGTGCTCTTGCTCCTGCATGAGCTTTCTCCCTCCATTCATCTTGGGCTCCTTCTCTATCTCTAAAGCACCCGCTTGCTATCTCCTTCTCAGGCCTGACTGTGATCTTGCTTTCTTTATTGCTTTCTCCTAATCTTTCTTTCTCCCTGTCTCTCTTCAAGTGGCTACCTCTCACACATTCTTGCTCTCCCATTCCCCTGTTCATGCTCTGTGTGTGTATGTGTGTGTGTGTGTGTGTGTGTGTGTCTTTTCAGAACCCGAGAGTTATGAGTAATTTCCCTAAATACAGAGTACGCTAGAGCACAACAAGGCTGACCCCACTGGGAGAACAGGAAAGATTATATATATATATATATATATATATATATATATATATATATATTATCCACAAGAAGAAAAAAGACACTGTATCCAAGGTTCTCAAGAGTGATCTCAGAAAACGTAAAGCCCTGGGGACAGAAGGTGCTGTAAAGACACAGATGGGTAATCTAACATTGTCTATTACAGATAAAACCAGCAGCCTCATTAGAAGCAATCAAAGTCACAAGGAACATCCTCTGGGAAACCCTAACAGCTGGGGCTATTTAGGAATAATTGTTCAACTCACCCTTAGGCACAGGAAGCTGAGGCTGAGGGAGGAAGACATTTGACTCACCTCGAATGTGTTACTAGCAAAGGAACTTCCCAAAGTAGAAAAGCCAGCATCACTGAAAAGTCAGAGAGGAAAGGCTTCTGAAGAGTTGCTAAAGGATTTCCGAAACAAGCCTCGAGCGTGGAGTCACTGGATAAGACTCTGGTTTCTGCCACGAAAGCAGTTGGGGGAGCTCACTTCCTCACCTCCAGAAACGTCTTGGGGCCACTCTCCGCCAGGGAGTAAAGTTGTAGGATGATTCGTGGCACCTGGGCAGACGCTGGGTTCATGTGTAGGTGTGGTGAGAATGCAGACTTGGGTGGGGACATCCTGAAGAGCAAAATGGAGAGAGAAGGAGCTACAAGTGGATGGGTGGTGGGGTGGCCTTTTGTGTTCCATCTCTCTCTCCTTCTCTCTCTGTCTCTCTCTCTCTCTCAGCTCTCTCTCTCTCCACCCCCCTCTCTGTACCCCCACCCACCGCATACAACTTCCCTCGCACCCCCATAAGCAAAAAGTTAACCAAAGGTCCAAATTTAGGAAGGGATGATTTAGGCACTGCTTTAGTGTTTTGTGACACTTCTAAAAGTCTTTGTAGACAAACACATGCCGGGGCCAAAATAATACTTGGGTCATTCCTCTTTGTGTGTGATATTTACCCTGTATGAGAGATTCAGCCAGTGTGTTTTGGGCTCATTTACAGGACTCCATCTAACCACAGCAAAATAAAAAAAAATCATTCCGTTTCCAGAATGCAGTCTGATTTTTCATAAATATTTTCCTCCAGGAACGGAAAGGGCTAATTCAGAAGGAGACACTAAATCTCCCACCAAGTGAATAGGAGGCAAAATTCATTCTTTCCAAATTAGAACATACATGAGAAAAACAAAATACCCTTGAGCATACAACTTTCAGAAATTTCTATTTATTAAAACCCAAAGATGGGTCTTCAAAAATACTTTTCAAGTTTAATGATGTGGATGAAGTTAACACTGTAAATGTTAAAACTCATACTGCAACTTTACTTAATGCATTTTCAGTCACAGATAATGGCCAATAATTTAAAACTTTCTTAGTAAAGTAGGAACTGTGAATAAATAGAAATGAGGGAGAAGTCTTACTTCAGGGTCACCTTTTCTGAGTGAAACTTCTCATATTCTTATCTTTTTCAACAGGCACCTCCTGCCCAGGTGATTCTGCTGCAGGCTACAGTGTGAGGATCAGTGATTTAATGCAAGACCCAACAAAGGAAGCACATTCAAGTTACAAGACACTCTTCATATATTTCCTGCTAGAATTCATATGAGAGTCCCAATCACCACGTATCAAAGCAAGGTTTGTCCAATAACGTTAGTCTTCTCTGCTCACTTTTCTGGTCTTAAAAGCTACAGAAAAGTTGCCCAAGGCAGGGTCATGGTTTCCTCAGAAGAGGGTGCTCTTGATGACATTGACCAAAGCTTTGAACCCCAAATAAGCAGAAAACCTGCCTCAACATTGACTGCCAAGTAGCCTGCAGAGCCTAAAGAAAGGATCTCCCTTTCAGCTCCCAAGGGCAACAGAAGCCTTCTCAGGCAGATTCACAGTCCCACTGGCAAACTGGCTAACCTACAAAAGCCTTCACATACATTTGCCAAATCCCATAGCATTTTCACCACTGAGTCCTCCTAACTGTTGGTCCTTCTTCCCACTTCTCACTTGAGCATCAAGCCAATTGGAGCTTCCCTCCTTTCCCCTTTGCAGCTGACTCATGAAGCCTGTCTCGTCTGCACACAGCCTGATATGGAAAGCCTATAAACCATCCCCATGCAAACAAGTGGCCAGCTCCGCTGTATTTGCGTGCTGAAGAGCTGGGCCCCTCCAACCTGTGTGGTGTGAGTAGATGGGCAGCTGCAGAAATAGACAACCAGGAACTTCAAAGGGCCACATTTCCCCTGAGGGTTATCTGGTGCCTCCCAAGACTAAAATTCCTCCCTTGGAATGTGGCAGGATGGAAATTAAATGCAAAGAGGCTGACCTGCTAACCTCTTCCTAGGCATTTCCATCATTTGTTTACAGGGGGTTTAGAAAATCTTTCCCTCCCCTTACTGAAAGTTTCAAGCTCCTTTTCTCTCTCAGCTACCAGGCAAAGAAAGTAATGTGAAATATGGGCAATAAGTATTCAAGGGGCAATTTCTGTGTTGGCCAGAATGAGAGTATATCACTTCTGATTTTTCACTCCACTCTCTGATAGGGCAGTCCCAGAATGTGAGAGTATATTTCTTTTATTTAGGAATATGTTTCTAATCGATTTTTGGTAAAACTCACTATCTAGCCTTCCTGAACTTCTCAGATTTATGGAATGGCATATGATCTGAAACCAACATTTAAAAAAATGACTTGGTAGGTGGGCGTGATAGGGAGTGATTGCTTAATGCATACGGGTCTCCTTTTAGGTGATGAAAATGTTTTGGAACTAGACAGTGATGATAATTTCACAACATTATGAGTGTAATTAAATGCCACTGACTAGTATAATTTTAAATAGTGAATGTTCTGTTATGTGAATTTCACCCCAATAAAAAAAAGGAACTAATTTGCAATGGAGAAACAGGTTCTGTGTTCTGAGGAGCAAAGAAACATAACCTAGAAGATAGAACATCTTCAACAGCAACAACAACCACAATACAGTCAGCTAAGATCACCATGCTTGGTGGTAACAGCAAACATTTATTGATCACATGGGCCAGGCACTGTGCTAAATTACATGCCCTATTTCACTAAATCCCCACACAACAATCCTATGAGATACGTTCTATTTATGATTCACTGAGGAAATAGAGGCTCAGAGAAGTTAAGTAGTATGTTCTAGGTCACATGGCTAATAAGTAAAGACATGGCTCCAACTCACTGCTATCTAATTCCAGAGTACATGCTCTTGATGGCATGTGTAGGTGAACAATCAGTGTGCTTAGGAGGAAGAGAGTTTTCTGTGTCTATAAAAGCTCAGTTTTTGAGGTGAGTGGGGTAAGCTCCTTGAAATGGCACACATGAGAAAACGCAGAGTTCATGACAGCAGCATTGGCCACCAGAACAGTAATGTGGGGTGAGGTTGGGGAGAAAGTTGATGACATGGTCTCGTTGTGTCCCTACCCAAATCTCATCTCGAATTGCAGTTCCCATAATCCCCATGTGTCATGGGAGGGACCTGGTGGGAGGTAATTGAATCATGGAGGCGGTTACCCCCATGCTGTCCTTGTGATAGTGAGTGACTTCTCACAAGACCTGATGGTTTTATAAGGGGCTCTTCCCATTTTTCTCATTCTTCTCCTTCCTGCCACCATGTGAAGAAGGACATGTTTGCTTCCATTTCCACCATAATTGTAAGTTTCCCGAGGTCTTCCCAGCCCTGCAGAACTGTGAGTCAATTAAACCTCTTTCCTTTATAGATTACCCAGTCTTGGCTATTTCTTTGTAGCAGTGTGAGAATGGACTGTAACTACTCAGAGTGGAAAAAATAGTTTTAGCAAGGGGAAAGCGTACATGCGCAAGTGTGTATATGCATGAGCATGTGTGGAGAGAGAGGGCACAGTCATAGGGGAGAATTAGCACTTTGGTTCAGTAGAAGGGGCAGGGTGAGTAAATGCCTACCTTTCCACTCTGCCCTGAACACACATAACTCACCTTTGTAGGCTGGACTTCCCTCACTTGTAAGTGTGCTTGCCTGAAAGAAAAAGGAATTTGAGACCCTAGCCAAAGGCTTTTTTTTTTTTTTTAACAAAAAATTATGTAAGCAACCAAAATAAGGCTCAGTAAAACCTTGGTAACTAACAAGACTTGTAATTACTCAATTTGGGGTGATGTGATTTGTAGTCATTCAGTTTAACTAAAAAGAAGGCATTGTTCCCTGGGATAAGATATGGATGAAAAAAATCACTTTTTGCCTAAGAAGCTTCCATCTTATGCGAGGAATAAATGGTGGAAAAAGACTTTTGCCTCTGCTTTGGAGCTGAGAAGCCTGCAGAGACCTGGCTAATTGACCCTGAAAACTTTCAGAAAGGTACAGAAAATGAAGCAAAATTACCCTTTATCTGTCCTAGCACAATTCACTAAATTAAAGCCCTCCATAGGCAAAGTACATCCATTCTTGGTGCAACATCGTCTGCAAACTCTCAGAGTGAAAAGAACTTCTGGTTCTCAGGGACTGAAAAGGGCCCTGGGAAATGAGTGCCCAGAAGTCAATAGGCCTGCTGCTGCTGTGGGAGGGGAGAGACTGCCAATGGGATCCCACTGAGACAGTAACCCCTGGAGCCCACCCCAGCAGGGGGTGAGCCAGCACCAGGGCATCCTGAGAAGCCAATCCTGGAAGTGGGCATGAAGGTCTTTGACCCTGAAAGCATGGATTCCAAGCCCTGCCATTTCCCAGGTCAATCATCCTCTCGCCAGCATCTCTACTTCCCTGTGGGCAGAGGCAGATAATGAAGTGCCTGTTCTGGCTCATGCTGTTGCTTTACAAAGGGAGTTTTTCTGTAATTGGTCCATGCACGGAGAGTTATTGCATCTTCTGAACCGTTAGGTCCCAAATGGCAATACTGAAGCACAATTGCTACAGTCACTGCCTTTGGAGACAGTATATTCATAGCCACTTCCCATAGAGTGACAGGAAAGACAGAAATGGCAGAGAAATGTGTGCACTGGCCTTGTGAAACATGGATTTGAATCTTCTGCAAAAGCTCCGTTGATGTTATCATCGCTTGTATTACTTACGGATCCACAGGTAATTCCTCCTTATCCTAATTACTTCATCTGTACAGTGGGGGTAATTATATACATACACCATGAATACATTTGTGAGGATTAAATGGGATAAAACATGCAAAGGAATTAAATGGGATAATGCATGCAAACGGGATAATGCAGCTATTGCTTTGTGCAATAGCTGGCACATGATGAGCTCTCAAAGAATATTAGCTATTATTTATATGAAAAAATTCATCATTATTATCAGCATTCTAAAGGAGCTCGTGTCTTCCACAGAATAGACACTACTGTGTTTATCAGATGAGTACTAGAAAATCCATCATGTTTCACTTCTTGTCTTGGCTTGAACTCAAAGTCAAATTGAATTTTCAAATTCAGTATTTCTAATGCTACTGGATGTTCAGCCCTTTGAGGGCAGGAGCCATGCTTTACTCAGCTCTGTATTTTTAGTGGCAATCCCAGAACCAGGCTCACAGTGCTTATGGAATGTGTGAAATGACTTCCACCCCAAGGTCTTGATAGAACCGTTGTTCATGTCTTCTTCTCCCTTGACATTTTTCCACAAGGTTTCAGATCCTTTTGTAAATGTCAAATTACTTAATAGACACTTTTCCTGGAGAGGCCTTCAGATCCTTTTCAGAAATAGGTGGGCAATAAAACTGATTCTGAAATATTTCTTTACAATAACCCTACATATCTCACCTAAAATGGAGTGGTGCATGTTCAAAGAAGGATGACAATGTTGCTGAGGATCCAGAGGAAAAGTAATGTGGAGGCCAGGGACAGGGACAAGAAAGAGAGAGGCCACAAAGGACTCAAAAACAAGCTTTCAGACACACTGGCCCATACTGGCATCATGTCAGCAGCTAATAGCCCTTTCCAAGAGGCTGGCTTAAAACAGCATTTCCCCTTGGGCCTCTGGTGCTACCATATCCCAGAAGGGAAAACCCACGCTTCTTTTTTTTCTTATTTTTAATGTTCTTGGAAAAGATAAGACGCAGGGAGTTGCCAGCAGCAAAACATCGTGGTTAACAATTGTTCTACTTTTCAATTGACTTGGCTTCAGTCTTAATTCTGTCACTTAGCATTGTGTGACCCTGAGTAAGTGTCTTAACCTCTCTGAACTTCATTTTTCTCCTCTTTAAAATGAGGATGACAATAATAATGTGATCCTCATTAGGTTGTTGTGAAGATTAAATTAAAATTATGTGAAGAGTCTGGAACATAGTAAGAGGTCAATAAATGTGAGTTGCTATGATTACGTGTCCTGCAGGCATTAGCTACAGGCTCAAATAACTGACCACCTCAGGATGATGAAAAGACAGAACTAGAAGCCATGGGTTCAAGCCTTGAAGAGTGGCTTGTGGGGCCAGAGATCAGAGATTAAAGGGAATACCTAGTTCCTCACTTGTAACATGATAAAAATGTAGGATCTACCTATTTCCCATTAGTAAAAGTTTTGAGAATCCAATGAGCTAACGCATGTGAAAGTACTTTGCAAAGTGCAAGCATTCTGTGCAGATGTAAGTGGTATTCTCACTGGGCATTCCCAGAGAGAGGGAAACATTATGTTTAGCTCATAAATACTTGGGTTGTAATCCTTTGAAGGCTTTCCTGGTAGCATACGGTGGTACGGAGAAACAGTAGACAATGCAGACTACAGACGTTCTCTTTGCACTGAACTGGGCTCTGCTATCAAACCCCTCCATGTCCCACCCCGTTCAGGAGCATTTAAGATGGCCTTGTCACTTTTAAAGGCTCTTGTCACCAAGCCATCAGTTTTAGGCATCACCTTGCAACTGCGACATGTCTAATCTTGCTCACTTGACCATGCTAGGGCCGTAACGGAGTGACTGAGGGCTTGGAGCTGCCTGTCACAGCTAATGGCTCAGCCCACAAAATGTAGAAGCTCCCTGTGTCATCCCCTGTCCAGATGGCAGACGGAGAGGTTTGAAGAGTTGTCATCCATCACCAAATAGAAAGCAGTCTCTCCTGATGGAAATAAAACAATCAATACATTTGGATTTCAATCAGAGAGAATGTTTTCTCAGAATAGGTCTTAATCAGCGTGTGTCCTGACAGACAGCATGTTGGTATGAAGCATAAGCTGTGCAAGAACAAATGTCACTTGGAATACCAAAATAGATTTAATAGGAGAAACATACATCAGAATATAACTTTGTTCCCTATCTCCTTACAGAACTTGTGAGACAATTCTTGTAACATGGTTACCTGACTCAGTGGACTGCCAGCATTTCAACATTAGGAAAGAATGGATTTTCCAAAAAAAAAGGAGTGGTGCATTTCTATTTCTGGGAGACTCTTCCATATTTAGAGCTAAAAAGACCTTAAGATCTTTCAACCTAGTTTGTTCCTTTTATAAAAGGAACTGAAGTCCCAAAAGAGCAACTGACATGCCCAAGGTCACACAGCCAGTCAGCGGCAGAGCTAGAGTATAAACTCAAAAAATACTAATCATTTTGGAATCAGGTAATATGCAGTAAAACAGCAATTAAAGACATTTGAACAACTACTGACATTTTGGTAACACTAACGAAACAATGGTGTGTGCTCTGTACTTCTTATTCTAGGCAATTCCTAAAATCCCTTCAGCATCGGCAGTCTGGGAGTTTATGACATGACATTTGCATTGCATCTCTCAGGGACCAAATTCCTGTTCTATGAGGTGTAAGATGTAGAGACACACACTGAATATAAACCCTCAAGCCGACAGTTGAAAAGCAGAAAATTCAACCAGCCTCTTGTTTTATGTGTCCTAAAGAGAAATGCCCCTCCTTATTTAATTGTCTGTTGAGTGCCCCTGCAAAAATCCACCTCTTTCCACGCCAAGCTGAATCTTCTCTACTCACAAAGTTAATGAACACCCACTCACAGGAATGGGCTTTTTCTTTCTCCAAGAACCAAAGGTGTGATTTCAGGAAATGTCCTCCATCTGGTTATGAGTTTTTAAAACAACAGTAATTGCTGGGGTAGTTTTTGGGGTGTTCTTCTCAAGTCTTTTTGGACATTTTCTCCCAATCCTGCTGCAGAACAAACAAGCCAGAGAAGACCCAACACTTCCCAGTTTTATTCTCTCACCTCCCACTTGCTCAGACCAGAAACAGTAAAGAGATTCAGGTTTTGAGTATTTCATTTAAGGCTTCTCACTTCCAGAACCTCAGGTGAATGTACCAAGTGTGGTTTTAAGTACTACAGAGTGCTAAGCACTGGGTAAGACCTGGGCCATGATGTATGAATTGGGGTGGAGGATGGCTACAACTGCTCCCCTGTCCAGCAGCATGCAAGCCTGGAAGACAGAGATGCAAACTTCTTACAAGAATTTGTTGCAGAACAAAATGCCTTCTATGGGAGGCAAAAGTGGGAGAGATATAAAAGGAACAATTATTCCAGTGGGGAGAAAGATCACAAACACCTCGAGGACAAGATAACATTAGCACTAAGCTTTAAAGAATACATGTGGAGATACATGTGTGTTAATGCAAGGAGAATCTTCTGTTTACACTAATTACCATTTAAGAACCAGAAAAACACATCCTAGACTCTGTATTTGTGTGTCTGTGTGTCTGTGTGTATGCTTCAATAGATTTATTCCTCTTTTTATTTTTTTGACACAAGGTCTTGCACTGTCACCCAGACTGGAGTGCAGTGGTATGAACACATCTTGCTGCAGCCTCAACCTCCTGGACTCAAGCGATCCTCCCACCTCAGTCTCCCGAGTAGCTAGCATCATGGGCATGCACCACCATGGCAGGCTAATTTTTTTTTTGTAAGGACACAGTCTCATATTGTTGCCCAGGCTGGTCTCGAACTCCTGGGCTCAAGCAATCCTCTTGCCTCAGCCTCCCAAAGTGCTGGGATTACAGGTGTGAGCCACTGCACCCGGCCTTAGATTTTAAAATAATATTACTTAACATTTCTTGATTTCTTGAGTGCCAGCTATAGGTTCAGCACAATACTAAGTGCTCCACATTTATTATCTCTTGTAATCATCATAGCAACCTTACACTGACTAGTATGTATTATCATTCTCCTTTTTAAGTCTAGGAAACCAAGACCCAAGGATTTCCAGCTAGTCAATGGTAAAGCCTGGATTTAAAGCCAGGCGGTCTGACTCAAAGCCAAGCAGTTTTCTAAAGGTGTGGGCTGCATACCACTAGCCTTAGACTCATGTGGCAAAGCCTGTTAAAAGTGCAAATCCTGGCCTGGTGCAGTGGCTCATGCCTATAATCCCAGTACTTTGGGAGGTCAACACAGATGGATCACCTGAGGTCAGGAGTTCAAGACCAGCCTGGCCAATATGGTGAAACCCCGTCTCAACTAAAAATTAAAAAAAAAAAAAATTATCCGGGCATGGTGGTGCACGCCTGTAATCCCAGCTATTCAGGAGGCTGAGGCAGGAGAACTGTTGAACCCAGGAGGCAGAGGTTGCAATGAGCGGAGATCATGCCACTGCACTCCAGCCTGAGCAACAATAGTGAAATTCTGTCCCAAAAAAACAAAGAAATTGCAGATCCTGAGCCTCAGCCCAGACTCAGGAACCAGAATCCTGTTGTATGTGGCACAGGAATTTGTATTTTCAACAAGATCCCAAGGTGAAACTCATGCAACTAATGTTTAAAACTCACTTAGTACAGCATTCATTTGCATGGAGAAAGCTAGAATATTACTACAGGGATTGCAGAACACATAAAGAGCAGTCAAAATTGCTGGTAAAGGAAACTTTCACCATTAATTTAACTAACTAAAATAATAAAGTCATTTTATATTTTGAAATGATATGATTGATATCATATCTAAGAAACGCAGGCCTAAAAGGCTGGCCATCTGGGATTTGAGGGGAACAAAAGTAGTGGTAAATGGAGGGCAGAAACAATAGACAGGAAGGCGAATTAGTATGCAAAGGCAATGGCTCTGGAGGACAATGCCACAAAGTGGAATCTTGGAGTCTTAACAGTCTAATCTTGGGCCTGCCACTAAACAGGCCAGTTGACCTAGAGCATAACACTCAACTTTTCAAGGTGAATTAGTCTGTACTCACACTGCTATAAAGACATAACTGAGACCGGGTAATTTATGAAGAAGAGAGGTTTAATTGACTCACAGTTCTATAGGCTGCACAGAAAGCATGGATGTGAGGCCTGTGGTGACATGGTTGCATTTTCATACCACCAATTCACACCTAATTTTAATATCATGAAATACACTCAATTGTAAATCAATACCACATGTAATGAAGTCTTGCTTCCATACTCAGAATACCTTTATTAAGCAATTCATGTTCCAGCAAATGGATGAAGTACTTTTACATGGATTACGCTATTTCATTCTCTCAATAACCCTATGCAACAAATAATTATTGTATAATCATTTTGTAGCTGAGGACACCGGGGCTCCACAAGGTTGAGTAACTCAACTTGCCCAATGTCACATGGCTGGAAAATGACAGACCTTGGATTGTAACTTGATTGTCTGACCCCAACAACCTGATTACAAAGGACTTCTATAGCAGTCCCATGCAAGATCAGCCAGTTGTAGGTAGGCAAAAAAGGTCAAGGACAAAGAACATAGTCTCCCTCAAAGACAGGTTCAATGATACTACTGCTTCAGCAGACTTGAAGATGACTGAGACCTTGCACCCTCAAGGGGCAATGCCACCGCCACTGTCATTACTGCTACTCCTCTCCCTTTTTTCTTCTTGAGACAAAATCTCACTCTGTCACCCAGGCTGTAGTACAGTGGCATGATCACAGCTTGCTATAGCCTTGACCTCCAGTGCTCAAGCAATCCTCCCACCTCAGCATCACAGTAGCTGGGACTACAGGCACACAGCACCATGCCCAGCTGATTTTTAAAATTTTTAGTAATGAAGAGGTCTCACTGTGTTGCCCAACCTGGTCTCAAACTCCTGAGCTCAAGTGATCCTCCCACCTAGGCCTCCCAAAATACTGAGACTGCAGGCATGAGCCACCCCACCAAGCCACCACTCCTCTCAACTGCCATTTATTGAGCCTTTATGCTCGGGCATGGTGGCTATGCTTTGCATACTGTAGCTCAACACATAGGCTTTGCTTTTAACCATGATGTTATGGTACTTCCACTTCACTTAGTAGACCCATCCAGGGTCTCTCAGAGTTGATACAACTTTACGTAGAAGGCTTTGCTAATGACCCAAGGTATCCATACCTCCAGTGGTCTCCACTAAATCAAATTTCAGGGTGACAGCACTTTGGGAGGCTAAGGCGGGCAGATCACTTGAGGTCAGAAATTCAAGACTAGCCTGGCCAACATGGTGAAACCTCGTCTTTACTAAAAATACAAAAATTAGTCAGGTGTGGTGGTGGACGCCTGCAGTCCCAGCTACTCGGGGGGCTGAGGTGGGAAAATCGCTTGAACCCTGCAGGCGAGGCTGCAGTGAGCCAAGATCGTGCCATTGCACTCCAGCCTGGGTGACAGAGTGAGACCCAGTCTCAAAAAAAAAAAAAAATCAGGGTTAGTGGGACCTACCTAGTAAAAGAGATGCCAAGAAATACTTTATCAGATCCACCATACCCATGGAACTTAGATTCTAGTTTGGAGAAATTGTTAAACACAATTATTGGCATAATAGAGGTTTTTAATACCCATTTTTAGACTGCATTCTAGCCTGGGCAGTAGAACAAGAATCCTGTTCTCTCTCCCTCTTTTTCTTCCTCTTTCTGTCTCTCGTACATTCTTTTTTTTCTTTCTTTCACTCTCACTTTCTTTCCTCTCTTTTTCTTTCTTTCAAAAAAATAAATAAATAAATAAATAAATAAAAAATAAAAAATAAAAAATAAAATGAGTGACGAATAGTCAACAAACGGATATCAAACAGGAAAGAACTATTCTAAATCCAAGACTACCTGCTGAAATCAGCAGACTTTTATATTCATTAACAGAACAAAATTATTATTTTAATATGCTTTTAATAGTTGACAGCTAAAGGCATCAGCAGTGCTTTTTAAAGGGAATTGTATCAACCATTGTGTTGGGAATCTTGAAATGTTTTTGCTGAATACCACAGCCATATCCTTCTGTCATTTAGAGACTTTTTAAATTGTTTTGTCTGCCCCAAATGTTCTGAGACACTTATGTGTTCTATATGCATTGGACTGCCTACACATAGAAAAATTATCCACTTCCCCATCAACCGCTGACTTTTTCTATTACCAAATGAGAGGTTCTAAAGGCCTACGATGACTAGGATAAATCACTCCATTTCTTTTACTCTATTAAAGTAGATATTTTATGTTCCACTGCCACAAAATCCAAGATGAACACCAAAAATAGCCTGTGAGTTGAAGACTCTCATTTTAAAATGGCACCACAATTTATCCTACTTCTTACTGTACCATGAGCATTACATTATTCATTAGAAGATTTGGTTTTTAGGCAGCTATTATACAGCCTTTGCTGAGTGTAGGCTTCCCAGTGCAAACTGGTGATTTAAAGAGATATCCTCCAGAGATAAGGTCATTTTGTGGATTCCCACCTCTGTGACCCCAGTGTGTTTGCATAAACATAAATTTACTCTATGACATTCCTGTCATGTCTGTTCAGTGAGCAAGTAATTTGCCACTCTCATTACTCCAGGTACAAGGTACCTTGTGAAAAATCAATCTTCTCTCTGCTTCATACATCACAGCTTCCCCCAGTCACCCAGTGCACTCTGATTCTGAAATGCATCTGTGAGATAAAGACACAGGTCTGTTTCAGCAGGCTGCATTGTCCAAAGGGGCTAATGAATGTTACACCTCACTGGGAAACCCCATCTAGGGGCAAGGGAAATGTCTATATACAAAGCAAATGTGCTGTTTTGTGCAAAGTGTTTCCTATACCAGAGGGAGGGAGGTCTTAATAGCAGAACAAATAAGTAGCTATAGGGGGTTTAGTGCAGTTTTTCAGAAATATTAATCTGCCATCTCTTCAGGCTACAAGTCATTTTCTCCACATCTTGACAGGTTGAATTTTGACTTTGAAAGACAATCTATTGTAGGATCCCGACTAGCTGTAATACGCCAGGCTTTTCCCCAGGGACAGACCCGACTCACTCCAGCAGATGAAACCATTTCCAGTGTTTGCGTTGGTGCTGATTGCTGTTTTTTCACCAACGTATCCTTCTGAACATCATAGCATAAGTGCCAGTAGGAGAAAAAAAAGCAGTGAAAATATTTTCATTTTTTTATCTATTTTCTGATCCAAAAAAGGATTATATCCTGGAATTTTCTTGCTATATAGTAGCACAGATCTATTTTAGAAAATCAGTAATTCGAATGTCAGCAAATATGTATTGAGTGCCTACTATGTTCTGTTTCGGGAGCTGTAAATAAAGTAATTAACAGAACTAACATAGTTCCTCCACCATGGAATATGTTCCAGAAGGGAGAAAATAAATGAATATCTAAATAAACCAATGTGACAATTTTCAGTATTGATCAGGGCCTGGGGGGCTAAAACAACATTAGATAGGATGGTGAGAAAGATTTTGCCAAATTAACCAGCTGTGAGGAAAAGAAAAGCAGCAGCAGCAGAAGCAGGAGAAGCAAAAGCAACAGAAGGAGGAGAAGTTACAGAAGAAACAGAATCAGAATCAGAAAAAAGAATCAGAAGAAAAAGAAGGCAGAGGAAGAGGAGGAGGAAGAGGAAGGTAGGGGAGCGTACAAGCATATTCTGGGCAAAATAAAAGGAGTAGAAATAGTGAAATAGACAGAAGGCAGTATGGGAGGGGCACTATACATGAGTCAGCAGAGTGATCCCGGCAGGAGTCAGTCCACAGACGCCTGCTGACCACGAGAAAGAACTGGGATTTATTCAAAGTACAGTGGGAAGCCACTGGAAAGTGAAAGTGGAGGGGGCTTTGAAACAACCAGGCAATTAAAATGATCTGATTTATGTTTGTAAAGATCACATTAAAAATTGCTGCTGCATAAACAGTGTTGTAGGAGGTAAATGTAGTAGAAATAGGGGGAACAGCTAGGATGCTGAGGTACAGCCCAAGAAAGTAAATGTAGTAGAAATAGGGGGAACAGCTAGGATGCTGGGGTACAGCCCAAGAAAGTTAAGGTGATGGTCTGACCTATAAAGCTATCAGTGGGGAGGAAGAAAAGTAGACATATTTGTGATATACTTTGGATATAAAGACATCGGAATTTGGTCAGAGATTTGATAAGGGGGTAGCAAAAAGGACAGGAATCAAGGACATAGTGGAAATATTTGATTTAATAAACCAGATGAGTACCAGTGTAGTTACTCTGATGGAGAAAAAGTAGAAATGAGTAATTGTCTTTGGGACATATGACGTATGAGAAGACAGAAGCCCAAGATGTTACATAGGAAATTGGGAAGACTAACCTGAGGCTTCGGGAGAAGTAATATCTAGAGCACATACATAGTATTTAACACCATGAATGTGAATGAGCTCACTCAGGGCAGGGGTGCCAGCTAAAATATAAGACACCCAGTCAAGTTTGAATTTCCAAAATAATGAACAATTATTTAACATATGTCCAAAACATTGCATAAGACATACCTATACTAAAGTATGTCCTGGTCGGGCACGGTGGCTCACGCCTGTTATCCCAGCACTTTGGGAGGCTCAGACAGTCACATCACTTGAGGTCAGGAGTTCAAGACCACCCTGGCTAACATGGCAAAACTCCGTCTCTACTAAAAATACAAAAGCATTAGCCAGGCATGGTGACACACACCTGTAGTCCCAGCTACTTGGAAGGCTGAGGCCTGAAAATCTCTTGAATCTGGGTGGCAGAGATTGCAGTGAGACAAGATCGTGCCACAGCACTCCAGCCTAGGCTACAGAGTGAGACTCCATCTTGATAAAAATAAATAATAAAGTGTGTCCTAACAGTTTACAGAATGAATAATAAATAAATATGTGTATGTAAAACGTGGAACATGTTTGCAGTAAAATAAAAAATGTCTGAAATTCAAATTTAACTCAGAATGCTATATTTTTATTTGCCAACAACCTTAGAACTCTGAGTGAGATTATAAATAGAGAAGACCCAAGATCTAAAGCACCCCTGACTTTTAAAGTGGAACAGAGGAAAAAGAGGCAGCAAAGGAGACTGAGAAGGAGGTGCCAGTCAGAAGAATAAGGTCTCACAGAGACTAACAGAAAGAAAGTATCCCAAGAAGGAAATGCTCAGCTGAGTCCAAAGTTTTGACTACAGCTTAGGGGTTGAATAAAATGAACTTAAATAAGTAACCATTACACTTGGCAGCATGCAAGCAAGCCTTGGTGACCTTGAAAACAGCAGCTACAGTGAAGTGGGAGGAACAGAAGACCCTCTGGAGTGAGATAAGGACATTGGATACAATGAATATAGAAACCTCTTCCAGCAAGCTTTGCTATGAAAGGAAGTACAAAAATTGGGTAGCAGCTATGAGGTCACCTAGGGTTGGAGAGACACAGGACAATGTGAGTGTAATGGGAATGATCTGGTAGAGAGGGAGAAGTGGAAGATTCAGGGGTGAGGGTAGAGAATGGCAGGACCAAAGTTCATGAGAGGAAATAAGATCCAGACCGTGATGGACAGGTTGACTGTGAATAGCCGTACAAACAACTCTTCCATTTTAATAGAAAGAACATAGTGAATATGAGTGTGGCATTTGTTGGTTTCAAATTTAATAAACAACTCCAAAGATATATATACATAAAAATATTCTACTTTTAATCAAACATTTTCCTACATTTTAGTTTGTAAAAAAATTACACCGCTATTTATATACTCACATAAACAAATGCAGACACATTCAAAATTCATTGTTTGAAGACATTTTGATAGCTAAATTAATGATTGTTAGATAATCATTTAGGAAAAAATTATTCATGTTCTCTTTTACGTTCGCAGTTCCCTTTATTTTTCATGAATATGGGAAGCATAAAATAGTTACAACATCAAAGTTGAGGTTTTTCTAAATAGGATTTAGACATTTCTAAATAACATTTCTCATAACAACTGTGCCATGATGTACACCATTAAACAGAAAAGTTTTGCTAACATGAAGTGAAAGCAAATACTGCCAAACTCCAGAGAAAGAAAGGTCAGTTGCTGTGGGATCCAACCTTTGGACCTCCTGACCTTTGCATGTGTTGCATTAATGCGGAGATATGCATTGGATCTCCTCCAAAATATAAATCAGATATTCATTAATGCAATTATAAGTGCATCTCAGCAGCAAGGAGACAGTGCTGCATTTTGAACAGCACAAAGACAAATAGTAAAGACAATTTTTAAAATCTTTAAAACATTTCTCTCAGTATCATGCAGTTATCTGTCACTTACCTGAGGTCGTGATGGTATTTGTACATGGACACAGTTATCCCATAATACTTTATGTTCTTGCTAACAAAAGAGTGATAGTCTGGTAAACAGAATTCCCTGGTTTATTAAAGAGTAATTATTGCCTGTATGGTTCTTGTAATTTTCAACTCAAAGCTCATAGCTAAAACAATCTTAAATTCTGTTAATATTTAAATGAATTTGTCTCTTAGCCATATCCTGCATTTGAAGTCAAATGGATACTGCGTTTAGAATTGATAAAATATGGATGCAGAAAACTCCTGATTATTAAACAAACTATCATGTGGTTATGTATCGATTTATACCGTCCAGATTAAACAGGCCTCTTTCTCAGCATGTTTACTATCATTTGTAATTTCCACCTTCAATGTTTTTAAATAGTATTTATCTTAGTTTCCCTATATGAACCCAAGGACAAAATCAAAGTTCCATTCAAGGTCAAGGGCCTTATGTACTTTCAGGGTCTGGTACTTAACCATCAGCCAATAAACATGCATGGATAGAAGCATGGATGAATGCATGACTGTCCAGAAGGACTATGAGGAGAGAAAGCTATGAAATTTAGTCAGACAATAAAAATAGAATCATAAATATGTGTTTTATATCAGTTGAGAAAAATGAGACATAGCCAAGATTTTAAACAATCTGCTACCCTTCCTAAAGCTACAAGTAGGTGGCAAATGTCTTAATTCCATGTTTTTAAAAGAAAAAAAAACCTATTCCTTCTACATTCTTTCACCATCCATAAAGCAAACACTATCCCCCCCCCCGATCTACCCACTCACACACTAAAAAAGTCAAACAGTTTCTCCAAATATTAACTCAATGAAACTCCAGGCTCTTATGGCTAGGTTTAAGAAATGATACCTAAGATTTATTCAAAGTATCCAAAGCAAACACAAATACGGTGAAGTAAGGAATTGGAGAGAACAGTTCACAAAGGCCCATGTTCCCAAGAATAACGTCCATGCTTACTTTTAGGTTACCTTAACAGTTCAGATGTTTGGCAGTTCACACCTGTAAATCATAAACTTGGGCAATCTCTTTAGAGAGTGAAAGTTTTAGGGGCTGGAAATATGTTATTCTCATCTTTGTATTATAGGAGTCCGTGTCTCACAGGTATATAGTAGGCACTCAATATATGTGTTTATTGGATGAAGCAGTGAACGAAAAAATGAAGGCATCCATACCTACGTACCCTAGTAAGAAGTAAAATACAACCTGGTAATCTAGTATCCTAACCATACGTATCAGAGAACAGATTATACAAACTCTTCAAATACCCGGTTATATAAAGAAGTTAGCACTTCCCTAAAACAGAGTGTCCTGTAAATAAGAATTTCAGGAAATTACAAATCCATCCAGCAATTGGTGAGAGAGAAGACAGAGGAGAATGAGAGAGAGAAGGGAGAGGGAAGGGAGAAGGAGGAAACGATATAAAGGGAGGGAAGAAAAGAAATACAGCTACCAAAGGCTGGTGGGTCAGCAGGATGGTACCTAAAATCTATGCTTATCGATGAGGAAATGGAAAACCAGTTCTTTATTTCTGTTTCATTTCTTTATTTCATTTAAAGCCTTGAACTTAGCCAAAGCTAAGTATGAAGTTCACAAGAAAAGTAATGGCTCTGGGTTGAGAGTTAATAAAATTCTGGAATAAAAAAAATTAACAATGGCAGTCAAAAGCACAAACTAAGCCAAGATCTAATTATATTATACTTTCATGAATATAAAAAACATTATGAAATATTTAATAATCTTCCAAACTCCACACTTTTCATCTACCCAGGGATTCCATAGACTTGCATACAATTATCTCTTCAGTTAAATACACAGCATTTGGCAAGCACTTGGATTCGTGTTCACATCATTGTTCCTGATATTACTAGGCCACTTCAAATGCTTGAAGCTCTTCCCTTGCCATTCTCAGTGCTTAGAGAGGTTTAGGTTATAAGGATTTCAATCTGCTTGTTTTAATCAGTAGTTCAGCACTATTTGCCTACCTTACATGTGAGTTTTTTTGGCAGATGATTTATTTGATTTTCTTTATTCTTATCTTGCCAACACTTCTACAATTGAATAAAGGAAAAAAGAAGAGGGCTCAGCAGGCACTGAACAACATGTCACATTATCAACCAAAATGCTTAATATATATTCTTATTTCTAAGAGACCCAAGAACCTAAGTTTTTAAAGAGAGTGTAACTGTTTGCATCATCTATGATGTTTCCTTTCTTTTGCCTGCCATCAAGCTATTTGTGATACAAATAGCAAATGGGATATAAATGTTATAACATGATAATCTAAATAGTATGTTATCTCTGTTGAGGATCCAGGCGATCTCAAAAATGACTGATTTTGTGCAATATGACTCTTCCATATTATTTAATACATATAAAAATAGGTAACATAGGTATAGTTAGAAAGCAAAATAATAAAATAAATATGAACCACTATCTATCAAACCCATCACCAATTTAATAGCAATAACATTACTATTATTCTTGAAAGACAAACCCCTTGTTATCTGCAGGGGATTCATTTTAGGAGCCAGGGAGAGTGGATGTGCAAGTCCTTGAGAGAAAAAATGATGCTGAAGGTACATCTTTAACTAATGTATTCTTTCAATTTGTTTGGCTTGAGCTTTATAAATATGGCATCATACTATGTGCAATTTCCTGAAACTTGCTTTTTTCACTCAGCATTATACAGGACATATCTGTAGCTTCTGCAACCATAATGTATTAGTCCAGTTTCACATTGCTATAAAGAACTGCCCAAGACTGAGTAATTTATAAAGAAAAGAGGTTTAATTGACTCACAATGCAGCATGGTTGGAGAAGCCTCCGGAAACTTATTATCATAGCAGAAGTAGCAGGCACGTCTTACATGGCAGCAAGTGAGAAAGAGGAATGAGTGTAAAGGAGGAACTGTCAAACACTTATAAAATCATCTGATTTCATGAGAACTCACTCACTGTCATGAGGATAGCATGGGGGAAACTGTCCCCATGATCCAAACTCCTCCCACCCAATCCATCCCTTGACATATGGAGATTACGAGGATTCCAATTCAAGATGAAATTTGGTTAGGGACACAAGGCCAAACCATAACATGCTGCCTCTAGCCCCTCCCAGGTATCACTTTTTTTTCCCCATTTTAAAACCAATCTTGCCTTCCCAACAGTTTCCCAGAGTCTTAACTCATTTCAGCATTAACCCAAAAGTCCATCAGAAGTCTCATCTGAGACAAGCAAGTCCCTTCCACCTAGGAGCTGGTAAAATCAAAAGCAAGTTAGTTACTTCCAAAATACCATGGGTATAACTGGATGAATGCTCTTATTCCAAATGGGAGAAATTGGCCAAAACCAAGGAGTTACAGGCCCCATGCAAATCCAAAATCCAGCAGGGCAATCATTAAATCTTAAAGCCCCAAAATAATCCCCTTTGACCCCGTATCTCACACCCAGGTCACACTGATGCAAGAGGTGGGCTCCCATGGTCTTGGGCAGTTATGACCCTGGAGCTTTGCAGGGTACAGTCCCACCCCCCTACACAACCCCCCAGGTGCTTTCACAGCTGGTGTTGAGTGTCTGCAGCTTTTCTAGATACATGGTGCGAGTTGTTGGTGGATCTACAATTCTGAGGTCTGGAGGACAGTGGCCCTCTTCTTACAGTTCCACTAGGCAGTGCCCCACTGGGGACTCTGCATAGGGGCTCCAACTCTACATTTCCCTTCTGAACTGCCCTAGCAGAGAGGCTCCATGAGGGCTCCACCCTTGCTGCACACTTCTGCCTGGACATCCAGGGCATTTCCATACCTCTTCTGAAATCTAGGAAGAGGTTCCCAAACATCAATTTTTGACTTCTGTGCACCCACAGGACCAACACCATGTGAAAACTACCAAGGCTTGGGGCTTGCACCCTCTGAAGCAACAATCCAAGTGGTACCTTAGCACCTCTTAGCAACAGATGGAGCTGAAACAGCTGGAATGCAGGGCACTAATTCCAGAGGCTGCACACAGCAAAGAGACACCGGGCCCTGCCCATGAAACCATCTTTTTCCTCCTAGGCCTACAGGCCTGGGATGGGAGGGCCTGCAGGGAAGGTCTCTGACATGCCCTGGAGGCATTTTCCCCATTGACTTGATGATTAACATTCAACTCCTCATTACTTATTTCTGCAGCTGGCTTGAATTTCTCCCCATAAAATAGGTTTTTCTTTTCTATTACATGATCAGGCTGTAAATTTTCCCAACTTTTTATGCTCTGCTTCCCTTTTTCTCTGCTTCCCTTTTAAACGTAAGTTCCAATTTGAAGTCATCTCTCTCAAGTTCAAAGTTACACAGATCTCTGGTGCAGGGGCAAAATGCAACCACCCTCTTTGTTAAAGCATAGCAAGAGTGACCTTTATTCCAGTTCCCAATAAATTCTTCATCTCCACCTGAGACCACCTTAGCCTGGACTTCATTGTCCACATCATTATCAGCATTTTGGTCAAAACCATTCAGCAGGTTCCCAGGAAGTTCCAAACTTTCCCACATCTTTCTGTCTTCTTCTGAGCCCTTCAAACTGTTCCAACCTCTTTATGTTACCCAGTTCCAAAGTCACTTCCACATTTTTAAGTATCTTTATATCAGTGCGCCACTCTTGATACCAATTTGTCATATTAGTCCATTTTCACACTGATATAAAGAACTGAGACTTATATAAATAAATTTATAAACAAAATAAGGTTAATTGACTTATAGTTCCACATGGCTGAGGAGGCCTCAGGAAACTTACTATCCTGGCAGAAGGGGAAACAGGCACATCTCACAGGGCAGCAGGCGAAAGAGAAGAGAGAGTGTGAAAAAGGAACTGTCAAACACTTATAAAACCAACAGATCTCATGAGAATTCACTCCCTATCATAAAAACAACATGGAGAAACTATCTCCATGATCCAATCACCATTAACCAGGTGACTTTCTGGACATGTGGGGATTATGGGGATTACAATTGGAGATAAAATTTGGGTGAGGACACAGAGCCAAACCATATCACATGGAGTCATCCAACCATGGATCAAAAATATTCAAAAAAATTAAAAACTGCTTCTGTACTGAAAATGTACAGACTTTTTTTCTTGTTATTATTCCCTAAACAATATAGTATCACAACTATTTACATAGCATTTATATTGTATTAGGTATTATAAGTGATCTAGAGATGACATAGTACACAAGAAGCTTTGCATAGGTTATACGCAAATGCTATAGCCATTTTATAGCAGAGACTTGAGCATCTGTGGGAGATTCTAAAATCAATCCTCCTCCAATACTGAGGGAAAATTGTATTTCAAAGATGAATTTGTGTTGTTGCATCCAGTTGTAGTTCATTCATTTTCACAGCTGTATAATCCACTGTGTGAATATAACAAAGTATACGCATTCATTTCTTGTCAGTGAACATTTATTTCCAGTTTTTTGCCATTGTGAACAATACACCTAGAAGTATTCTTATACCTATCTCTTGATTCACATGTGTAAGAGTTTTTCTAGGACTTATGCATGAGAAAAAAATTATTGGTCATAGGGAATGCATGTGTTTATGTTTATAAGATAATCCAAAATTGTTTTCCAAAGAGATTATCCCAATTTATGTCCCCACCAGCAACAATGTGTAAGTTTCTATTACTCCACACATTGCCAACACTTAATGTAGAAAGGCTTCTATTTCTGTGGTGTTCTAGTGGTGTATTAGTTCATTATCATGCTTCTAAAAACGGCATACCCAAGACTGGGTAATTTATAAAAGAAAGAGATTTAATTGACTCACAGTTAAGCATGGCTGGCAAGGCCTCCGGAAACTTACAAGCATGGTGGAATGGAAAGCAAACATGTCCTTCTTTACATGGTGGCAGGAAAGAGAAATGCTGAGCAAAGAAGGGAAAGCTCCTTATAAAACCAACAGATCTCATGAGTACCCACTCACTATCATGAGAACAGCATGAAGGAACCACCCCCATCAGGTCCCTCCCATGACATGTGGGGACTGTGAGAACTACAATTCAGGATAAGATTTGGGTGAGATACAGCCAAACTGTATCAAGTGAGTATAAAATGATATCCATTTTTGGCCTTACTATGCATTTCCCTGATTGTTACTGAAGATTAATTTTTTTAACAATGATTGTTTTTAACCTGTGACTTTCACTGGTACCTGTTAATTTCTGAACAATGAATAATTTTTCAAGTAAGCAGACAGTATCATCATTTTTTAGTTTCCATCACCAAGACACCAAGATCATGTCAAGTTTTTTCATTAAATTGGGCAATTCTTGTGGAATTTTGAGCTGTGAATGTGATTACATGTTTCAGTCTACTTAATGACAGGCATATTGGAATCTCTTTTAAAAAGCTGCCAAACACTTTTCCACAAACTTTACCAAATATGTGTCTTTATAACAATCTTTACTGAGTATATTTCTACATATGTTCACTTGACTGATAATCTTTTCTTAATAGTGTTTTGTATATTTTCTTAGCATACTTACTCTAACATTATAACACTTAATTTACTAAGTTTTAACTCTTCAATTTCACTTTTTAAAAATAATTTAATTCTATTCTGCAACTTTGTAGTTGAAAAACATCCTATAAATTATAGTTACTTTCCAAGTATAATGAAACAAATATATGATACTCTTATAACAACAAAAAAAGACATTCGAACAATACATAAAACAAAAACTTATTTTCTCCAGAAGCCATTTGAAGAAAGAATTAGTACTTGGCCTGTAAAAAGTACTTGTTTCAGGTAAGAAGTAGTACTATAGGAGTTAAAGTTGAATTGAAGGCACCATTCTAATCAAACATTTGGCTCCACACAGCTTTGTTAACTTAATTATCTATTTCACACACATCAGGAGACAATTTTTTATTGTATAACATGTCAGTTACTGATCATTATAATGCAGATAGACATACATCTTGCCTCTGATCTGCCATTGTATCATTTCTAAGAATGGATTCTGTTTGAATATTTTCATGCATAGGCATCAAATTTTTCTTACTCATTGCACATGAATAGGATAGCAGTATAATTTCTATCAAACACAGTTTTATTACTTGTATAGCACATAGCTAGCTATAGCTGTGGATAGGACTTCTAGCTTTGAACCTCTGCCAGTTAAACTATTTCATTAAAATCTATTGTTGGAATCATGGTGCAGGAATGTTAAAAAACCTTTATCTTTCTGGTATAGTACTATAGGAATCCAGCCTCTTCGTAACCTGTTCAACCAAGGCTGTCTACAAAATGATGTAACTGAAGAACTCCAGCCAAACTTTGAATCCAAGGAAATATATATTATCTCTGTAACAGCTTTACACATAAAAGATGACCAACTGTCACTACCTTTAAAATAAGATGTCGATACATGACTTCTTTCTATATTTCCATCCAGTTCAAAGCTGGAGGTGGCATACAATCAATGCTCAGATTTAAAAATAGAATAGAAGCAATCTCCTGTGCTAGAGTTAACTTCACTGTCCTCCTCTTCTTGGCCTCTAGGCCAAGAAGGTAACATGAACACAGTCCAGCATACCCTTATTTTTTAACACTTTTCTCTCTTCTGGGAGTGAAGCATTGAACACTCTTAAAATCTTGGCTCTCCTATTGCCTTACTGGCCTCTCGCTGTCAGGGCATTTTGCTGGCATTTGCTCTTCTGGCTGACCTCTGACGGTTACTGAAGCACCTGAGACCCTGTTAGAGCCTTCTTCTCTGTTTACAGTTTTGACCCAGATGACCTCACAGCTTTAATATGACCTCTTCCCTGTTCTTTCACAAATATTTTTCTCCAACCTTGATATCCTGTCTGTGCCAAACCTGTACATTCAATTGAGAATTTGACACCACCAGTTAGGTAGCTAAAAGGCATCTCAAACCTAACATATCCTGAGCAGAGTGATGCATTTTCATCCTTCTACCCTACCCACTATCCCTCTCCCATTCTTCTTCATTGCACCACCATCTAGTCTAGCCAAAAAGTCATAAGTCATCTGTGTTTTTTCCCTTTCCCTCATTCCCATTTCCAATCTGTTATCCCATCATCTTAAGTATACATTAAATCCATTCACTTTTTTATACCGCTATTCTTGCCCAAGGTGGACCTTCATTTCAACAATGAACTCCTGTCTGATCTTTCTCCTTCTATTCTTCACCATACAATTCTTTCTACTAATAACATACAGAGACACCACTTTCTACTTCATGTGTAAATCTCACCACTGCCCCACTTGAAAAATTACAGTGTAGTACCAATGTACTATGACTCACAATAAACTCCCAACCTCCTTACCATAACCTAATAGACTATTAGGGATCTGGCCTTATTTTGCCTCTGTCATTTGACCACCTATCCTTCTCCCCCTTACTTACTTTCTTCTATGGGACATGGATGAATCTGGAAACCATCATTCTCAGCAAACTGACACAAGAACAGAAAATCAAACATCATCTGTTCTCACTCATAGGCAGGTGTTGAACAACGAGAACATATGGACACAGAGAGGGGACCATCACACACTGGGGTCTGTTGTGGGGGGCTAGGGGAGGGGGCAGCAGGGTTGGGGAGGTTGGGGAGGGATAACATGAGGAGAAATGCCAGATATATGTGACAGGGGGGGTGAAGGCAGTAAACCACCTTGCCTTGTATGTACCTATGCAACAATCCTGCATGATCTGCACATGTATCCTAGAACCTAAAGTACAATTTAAAAAAAAATTATATTCTCAAAACTGGAAAAAAAATGCCAAACTCAAGTTCTGAAGCCCATCACATTGCTTATTCTTCCTTTCTCTGTTCAAGTTTAATCTCTTTAGAGAGGCTTTCCAATTATATGTACTTCAGTACCCAATTCATTTTCACCACAATGAACATTGCTATCAATAATAATTTACTTATAAATTTGTTGGTATATTTCTGATTCCTGCCACCAGCATCGACGTTCCACAAGAGAAATCTTTTCTGTCTTGTTCACCACTGCGTTCTCATGTACTGAGTCTAGAACACAGCCTGGCTCAATAAATATCTATTAGATACGTAAATTTTTAAAAGCTCCTCTTAATACCATATAACCACCAAGGCCATGTTTTTTTTTTTTTAATTTTCATGTCAAATTTTAAAATCTTGGATAAATTGCTTGATTTGTGTGCTATTCTTTAATTTTAAGAAATAGTCACTTAAAATTTCTAGTTTTTTTTCTTATGTCAACTACTGTGAGTCAAAAATGCAACTGCACTTACAAAGTCAAAAAGTTCACTTATTTTTACTTCTGAGAGAATTCAAGAGCAAAAGCTTCTTCTTTACAAAGTCAGCTGCAATTTACACTCATTAAGTTATCTGCCTTTCCAGACAATGGAATAATAGTAGTCTAAGTCGTTTGAGAAAAATGCCTGGTTTTTGGCAAGTCCTGCTATTCTTTTCAAGATCTATCATCTGAATTTACTGAAGATTTCTATATTTTCAAAGTTATGCTTTTCAGACACTAAGAAACTGACACAATATTACAGAAGTTAGAAGTGGAAACCTCAAAGCATCCATCTGTATCGACCACATTTTTAATTTGATAAACATAAAATATGTTTATCAGAGTCAATACACTCCAGCAGCTAATGATGGTGTTCTAAAAAACATAACACACACATGATGGGTTCTCTGACTGTGCAGCCACCATACCAGTTGAATATAAACAATCTTCAGTATGGAATCTGGACATTTGGATCAAAAACATTGCATGTTTTCTCCTAGTGTTACAAACTCCCCCCAAAACTCATGTATTTTAGAGGCAGAGTAAAAGGCGGAGGTAAAATTTTAGATTTAAATTTTAGAGTAAAAATTTTAGATTTAAATTCAAAAATGTGGCTCTGCCTTTTACTAGTTTGTATTACATTTCATTTATGAAATATTCTCGGAGCACCCACTCTGCCAGGTACTGTAGTAGGTGCTAGGGCTATAAAAATAAAATAAGATTATGTCCTTAATTTAAAAAAGTTTATAGCTTCACTTATCTCCTAGATAAAATGGGAATACTACTACTAAGCCCACTGATGATCAACCGAAGTAAAGAAGAAAATATACTCAGCAAAAAAAAGACTCAGTTAATACCTGTTTTTATAATTCTCAACTAACTCATGGTTTATGGGATTCCCCTTAGCAACTTATGGTATACATATGGAACAAAAATTTAGACTAATTCCCTTTTATTCAATCCCACTGGAAAAAAAAATCACACTATAATTATTGATCTGGGCATAAAATGAATGATACTAAAAAACAGTTTATTTGCAAATTTTCAGTGTGCCTAAAGGTTTAGTTAATAAATGTTTCATTGTCCTCAACTCTTTGATTCAATAAAATGTTACAAAAATCCACTGTGCTGATTTTATTTACCAATGAATATGTTTTTAAACATACTATCTTCAGCAGGTTGACATTTTAAAAAGCAGATACTAAAAAGCAATCAGAGGAAAGCATACCTTCAGTATCCACTGGACATTCAAAAGGTTTTGTTCTTTTCAATTTCTGGATCTCTACTTCATAATAATTAACTGGTTATGTCTAGGAATATGACCAATTAGTATTATTCTGTTTTGTAGAGAATTACTGTGCCAAATTTAGCAGTACATGATATTCCTATGGTCTAGAAAAGCTATTTAATGACTAACTTAAGACAGTTTCTTACCTTCTCACAGCATAAAAGATTCTATTACTGTTCAAAAGTCTAGGCCATTACTAGGCCCTCTAATTGTGGTAATTATTTGGAATAACATAAGTACCACAAAAGAAAGAGCACTAAATTTTCAGTTCTTTCGAAACCATAGTTCAATAACCCAACATTACTATTACCCTAACATCAACATTTTAATTTAGAGAGTTATAAATAACAATGATGATCCAAATAAAATAAAATAAATGATTAGCTTACCCCCTCAGAAGTTAACATGGTCTTGGTATTATTGCATTAACATTGAGAATTAGGTTTAATATTTTATGTAAATGAATAAGTAAACTTTAAAATGCTAAATAAATTTACATAATTAGCATCTTCAGATAATCTCAGTATCACCAGACAGACCATTGTTACATATATCAAAGACGGTGGGGGTCACCAGGAAAAATGTCCTCATATCAAATTTGTCTGAAATGAGATTTCATTCAAGAAAAAGCTGTTGTCCTCCTCATTTATAAAAGCAAAGCATAAGGCAGGATTTCCTTTTCATACACAGGGGAAAATAACTTTGAAAATTACTGAAAAGGCAAATACTCATTTTATTAAGCTCCTTAACAAAATGCCTTTGGCAACTCTTGATTCTCACCAGAAAGACTCACACGTAGGCCCCAGAGCTCTCTGCTTTTCAATACTTTATCAATTCATCTGAGTATACATGGAGAAAGCCTGAACTAGTAATCATGTTGTTAACATACATCTTTACTACTTTAATCTCTCTTTTAACAAAGGGTATACTACCTAATTCAGAGTAACTTCAGAGACACAAAACTGGTCCTTAGTGGGTTGCCAAGAAAAAGTATACCTATTCCAAATACTGAATCTACATTTGCAAACACAAAAGAGCTACATGTATTTCACCACACTGCAGAACATCACACTTGGTAAGTCATGAGGATGATGTCATAAACTCAATTACAAAGTGATATGGTTTGACTGTGTCCCCACTCAAATCTCATCTTGAATTGTAGCTCCCATAATCCCCACATGTTATGGGAGGGACCTGGTGGGAGGTAACTGAATCATGGGGGTGGGTTTCTCCTGTGCAGTTCTCATGATAGTGAATAAGTCTTGTGACATCTGATGGTTTTACAAACGGCTGTTCCTCTGCGTATGCTCTCTTGCCTGCTGCCATGTAAGACATGACTTTGATCCTCCTTTGCTTTCTGCCATGATTGTGAGGCGTCTCCAGCCAGGTGAAACTGTGAGTCCATTGAACTTCCTTTCCTTTATAAATTACTCAGTCTTTGGTATGTCTTTATTAGCAGCATGAGAACAGACTAATACAGCAAATTGGTACTGGGTAGTGAGGTGCTGTTATAAAGGTACCCAAAAATGTGGAAGCAAGTTCAGAACTGGGTAATAGCAGAGGTTAGAACAGTTTAGAGGGCTCAGAAGCAAGGGAGATATGGGAAAGTTTGGAACTTCCTAGGGACGTGTTGAATGGCTTTGACCAAAATGTTGATAGTAATATGGACAATGCAGTTCAGGCTGAGGTGGTCTCAGATGGAGATGAGGAACTTGTTTGGTAACTGGAGTAAAGGTCATGCTTACTATGCTTTAGGAAAGAGACTGGCAGCATTTTGCCCCTGCTGTAGAGATCTGTGAAACTTTGAACTTGAGAGAAATAATTTAGGGTATCTGGCAGAAGAAATTTCTAAGCAGCAGAGCATTCAAGAGTTGACCTTGCTGCTGTTAAAAGTGTTCAATTTTTTGCATTCACAAAGATATGGTTTGGAATTGGCACTTATGTTTAAAGGGGAAGCAAAGCATAAAAGTTTGGAAAACTTGTAGCCTGATGATGTGATAGAATAAAACTCATTTTCTAGGGAGAAGTTCAAGTCAGCTGCACAAATTTGCATAAGCAATGAAGAACCAAATCTTAATCACCATGACAGTAGGGAAAATGTCTCCAAGTCATGTCAGAGACATTCTGCACAGGACTTTCCATCACAGGGCTGGAGGCCTAGGAGGAAAAAAAATGGTTTTATGGCCTGGGCCCAGGGCCTCTCTGCTCTATAGAGCCTCAGGACATGGTGCCCTGCATCCTAGCTGCTTCAGCTTCAGCTATGGCTAAAAGGAGCCAATATACAGCTCAGGCTGTTGCTTCAGAGGGTGCAAGCTCCAAGCCTTGGCAGCTTACATGTGGTGTTGGACCTGTGGGTGCATAGAAGTCAAGAATGAGGTTTGGGAACCTCCACCTAGATTTCAGAGGATGTATGGAAATGCCTGAATATCCAGGCAGAAGTTTGCTGCAGGGGCAAGGCCCTCATGGAGAACCTCGGCTAGGGCAGTGTAGAAGAGAAAAGTGGCATTGGAACCCACATACGGAGTGCCCACTGAGACTGTCTCACGGATCTGTGAGAGGAAGGCCACTGTCATCTAGACCGCAGAATGGCAGATCCACTCATAGTTGTACCATGGACCTGGAAAAGCTGCAGACACTCAACACCCACGAAAGCAGGCAGGAAAGGGGCTTTACCCTGTGAAGCCACAAGGGTGGATCTGCCCATGGCTATGGGAGCCCACCTGTTGCATCAATGTGTCCTGGATGTGAGACATGGAATCAGAGGAGATCAGTGTGGAACTTTAAGGTTTAATGACTGCCCTATCAGATTTCAGATTAGCATGGGCCTATAGCCCCAGTGTGTTGGCCATTTCTTTTAATTGGAATGGGTACATTTACCTAATGCCTGTATATCATTGTATCTGGGACGTAACTAACTTTGGCTTTTGATTTTACAAGGCAGAAGGGACTTGCCTTGTCTCAGATGAGACAGCACTGTGGACTTTTCAGTTAATACTGGAATGAATTAAGACTTTGGGGGACTGTTGGGAAGGCATAATTGGTTTTGAAATGTGAGGAAATGAGATTTGGAAGGGACCTGGATGAAATGATGTGGTTTGTCTGTGTCTCTACCCAAATCTCATCTTGACTTGTAGCTCCCATAATTTCCATGTGTCATGGAATGGACCCAGTGGGAGGTAACTGAATCATGCAGACAGATCTTTCTGGGGCTTTTCTCATGATAATAAGTGTGATGAAATCTGATCTGATGGTTTCATAAAAGGGAGCTCCCCTGCACACTCTCTCTTGCCTTTTGCCATGTAAGATGTGATTTTGCTCCTTTGCCTTCTGCCATGATTATGAGGCCTCCTCAGCAATGTGGAACTGTGAGCCTATTAATCTGAATTCCTTTATAAATTACCCCGTCTCAGGTATGTCTTTATTAGCAGCCGGAGAACAGACTAATACACAAAAATATGGATTCCAGGTAGGCTCTAAAATACACAAAGAATATAGATTTTTAAAGTTTCTAACCTAGTGATACGTAGTGCTAAGATGTCTTAGAACTTTAAGTCTGCCAAGAACCAGATACCCAAAATACAATACCAAGTTATGGTCCACTAATGATAAATATAATATCATTAAGGAATATTAACCTACTCAGAGTAAATTTAAGCAAACTTCTTCATGGAGCAACATAAACATGGTTTTGCCTGTATCTAAGAATGAAGGAATGAACTATGTAATATCCCATGATCTTTCTCATTCTTATATTTAACTGTATGATCAAAATGTTGTATTCCATTTTTTTTTTTTTTTTTTTTTTTTGAGACGGAGTCTCGCTCTGTCTCCAGGCTGGAGAGCAGTGGCACAGTCTCGGCTCACTGCAACCTCTGCCTCCCGGGTTAAAGCGATTCTTCTGCCTCAGCCTCCCGAGTAGCTGGGACTACAGGTGCGTGCCAAATGCCCGGCTAATTTTTGTATTTTTAGTAGAGACAGGGTTTCACCGTGTTGGCCAGGATGGTCTCGGTCTCTTGACCTCATGATCCGCCTGCCTTGGCCTCCCAAAGTGCTGGGATTACAGGCGTGAGCCACTGCACCCGGCCTAGAATGTTGTATTCTCAGCAAACCTAAACCAAAATGATACCAGCTTTTTCCCAAAGTCAGTTTATTCTCTGGTCTAAAGTGTAATTTTTAATTCTAGAGTGATCCAACAGAGCAATTTAGGAAGCCAGTTTTGCGTGAAGGAGCCTGCACTTCACTGTCAGAGAGTTACAAGAGATGACAGTTTGTAATCCCATGGACACAGTGAAGGATGTTCACATATCAGAAAATCTGGAGAGAAAGGCATCCAGGGCTCTGAACAGGATGAGTAGTCAGTCACAAATTCATAAACTCTAACAAGCATTTTGACCTTGAAGGCACAGTATTTTCAAGGTTCTATTATTTTATGTGTAAAAATGGAGGTGAGTAGCCAAAGTATGAGGAAAGCCATTCAATTTTAGAGCATCCTAAGAGTGCTTAGGGGTACAGAGGTAAATAAGGTACAGACTCTTCTCAGGGCAAAGCTGGCAAGCAGGACATTGCATATAAGACGCTGGACCTAGCAGAAGACATCTAGGTTAGAAAACATTTAGAACTTACCAGCATATGGGAAAAAGTTAAGACTGAGTCCTGTTGCTATCAGCCAGGAAAGAGTGTGGTGTTAGCAGAGCCGTGAAAGAAAATCAATCTCTGTAGAGATGCCAGTATCGAAAGAGAAGCAAACGGAAACATGGCTACCGAAGACTGAGCCGTCAGACGTGCTAGGAGAGTGTGAGGATAAAGCAGCCGGTAGGGATAATCGTGTAGGAAGGAACTAACCAGCACTGGCAGCTGTAGTTAAGAGCACTAAAGGGATAGGAAACTACTCACTCGATGTTTCTAGAATGGGGAAACAGGGAATTGAGAGTGGTCACATCTAAAGGCCTCTAGTTTTTCCGCAAATTAAGAGGCACCATAAACCTGTGAAAAATTAAAGTGGAAGGTTTTAGTACGGTTTTAAAGAGACTGATCAAAGTTTGGAATATGCCCTCACAGGAATCTGCTTAAGGAAAAATGTTCTAAGCTACTAAAAGGAACAAATAGCATACTGCCTTTTAAATGTGTACAGATGGGGCATTCATTTAACTAATAATTATTAAAGGAGGTTATGGTACGAAAGAACAAAAATACGTAAGACAAATCCCTGACCACAAAAATTCAACTGTGTATGTTACTTTCAATGCAATGCATAAACAAGGTCCCAAAAGAAAATATGAAGAAATAGAATGTGTGTGTGTTTGTGTGTGTATTTGTGTGTGTGTGTGTGTGTGTGTTGGGGGCTGCAGGTTATGCGAATCCATCTAACCTCTTTCTTTCAGCCACTCAGAACACAGGCATGTACTAGCAAGACAATTCATGAATTTTAGGGGGACAATTCATGAATTTTAGGGGTACAATCCACAGTGTAAAAGGAGATGCTCTCCCATGTTATGCATTGACCATACAATTTCAATGTTAAGAACATAATTTACATGACTAACTAAAAACTGCTGGAATAAGACACTCCCTCCTGATTTCCAGAAAGTTCACGTAGCTGAGCATAACCAATAACAGAAGAAGCTGGCTGACTGCACAGCTGTGACTCTCTACCAGCCTCTCAATTCAGTGGCCAACATTCTCCCCAGAGGTAGACTCCAGGACAAACATAATCAACAAGGTCAGGGCTGGAGTTAAAGTGGTATAAAAAATAGTCCCTGCCTTCAAGGAGCTCCCATTTTCATCCGTAAGTAGAATATAACCATGAGAAACCTTAAGAGATGATAAGATTTTGCAGGCTGGTCAAAATAACTAAGGAGGAGCTAGCCTCAGGTCACACATAATTATGCTATAGATTGACATTTTCTAAAAGAAGAAAGAATACGCTTAAAGGAGAAACTACAAAAGTGGCAGGAATTGTGCTGGGTCTTGAAACTACTTAAAGGTCAAAACTCCTTGCTGCAAAGCAATAAATAGCCAGTGATATTCTAATTAATTAGCATCCCTTTTGCCATCATTGCTGATAAACTCACCCTGTGCAACGCCGAACCATCTGTGTTTCTTCAAAGTTCTAACACTGCCAATGATTTGGACAACTCTATTTTAGGAGGCATTCATTTCAAAGATCAGATGTTTGGCTGTTTCTTTGTTTTTAGGACTGGCAAAAATAAGACAAGTAATTTGCCTGCTCGTTCCCTGCATGGCTGAAGAGTTACATCATGTACAGATGTTCATGAAGGTTGTGTTAATTGGTATTTTGTTCTCACAGTTTTCAGAAGAAAATAGCCATATGCACTTTACCTTATACTTTCTAGGTCAATTACTTAAGATTGGACTGGAAAGTATTTTGTAGTTTAGATTTTATATTTTACCCAAAAAAATAGCAATTTACTATAATTAGCACCCAAAATCACACAACAGCAGGAGGATCCATTCCCTGATTCTTTACTCTGTACTCCTACCTTCCCTTCACCCATCTAGTTTCAGAGTATGGGCAGCATTTCAAGCAAACAAGGATTGGGATTGGCCCAATCCTTTGAACCTTCCAATCAACAAATCCATCATTTATCTTAACACTCATTATTCCCAAGTCAAGCAACTTCCATGGAACATGAAGCTAAACTGCATTTAACTCTCTGCAGGTCTAAGTTAATTATGACATTTTGAACTAACACAAAACTTTAGATTAGTTTTGCCAAGGCTACAAAACTAAATTCCATAAGGAATTCATTGTCAGGCTGAGGTACAGGTACTGAAGATCACCCAAAATCTTTAGAAAATCCATACTTCTCATTCTTTTAATGAGCAGAGCCTTCTGTCCTAGTTTGTTGTCTAGGGCAGAACAAGAACAAAACCAGGGTTAGTACCGGAGAAGCGGAAAGGAAGCATCAGGTCTGAACAGACAGTCACAAATAGAGTTGAGGGTGAAATCGGGATTGATTACAGGGAGTCTGAATGAGAGACACCAGGAGCTTGAGAAGGTGAAACATCACAATAACAGCCAGGAAACAAGAATCAAGGGTCAGATGAAGGAAGTGAGCCATCAAAACACAAGCAAAATAGAACACAAAAACAAAGACGTAGAGAACCTCAAAGAAGAACAAGAACCAAACAAATGTCAAACAGAAGCTGATGCCTCATCCTCCTAAGCTAATAGTTCTCATCCATCCCTTATTAAGGAAGACCTTAACAATTTTACCCAAACTCCCAGTGGAACTTAATGACACTGACAGTTAAAATTTATAAAGTGTCTGTATGCTAAACAGGCCTTAAAAATATAAGATATGCCACATATATGTGTATTTTCTAACAGCCATTTTTTAGAAATAAAATAGATGAAAATAATTTTCACAATGTATTTTATTTCACTTGATATATCCCCAGTATTATCATTTCAATGTGTGTCTCTAGTCACAACTCAAGTCAAACCCCCTGAAGCCAGGGGTTTCAATTCTGACCTTAGTTAACTTGTATAAGAGCTTGCTAGTTTCATCTTGTCTCAGAAAAGCAGCAGCCTTCTAGGTCTGGGTCATAGAGTTAAAAACATATAGAATCCACACTGGGTATATAAATGAGAGAAGTAGTTCTGGAGAAATCCATAAGGAGTAGCAATAAGTGTGGTAAACAGATGATTTACATCTATCTAAAAACATCACACTTGAAATTTTTAAAAATTCTCTACAATAATTGCCAAGGGGGTAACCAAGAAAAATCTTCTCTCTCAGTCTTGAGGCTATAGGTTTTCATTCCCTAAAATGAGAGGCAAATTCAGAAAGAAAGAATAGAAAAAAATACATAGGGAAACAAAGTGTTAAGAAAAAAATACATAGGGAAAGAAGGTATTAAGAAAGAAAAATGAGCATAAAATGGCTCTGATTACTATATCCAGTGCCCTTCCTATAGGACTCAAGGAATCTGCATCTTTACCTGACGAAGGTGAAAATAACATAAACTATCTAACATTTGTCAAAATATTTTATGGATATGTGTTGATTTTTATACACAAAAATCCCTGAAGGTAATTTAAATTCAACAGCTTTTAATAACTGAAGGAAACTGGAATTGATATTGGAGAAGAAATTTACTCAAAGTTGTGTTATTCACAGTGGCACTTTGACAGCCTGCCGTTCCTCTCTATTTTATAGGATAGAAGCCGGGAGGGTGTGAGTCACAGGAAACAAGTGGATAGGGATCATGATTACTGACTTCTGAGTATCTCTAACATTTCTAATTAATATTTGTTGTGCAGCTTTGCTTTCTCAGTAATTTACTTCCTGAGAAAATGAATGGGGTCAGCAATAATGAGAGCTAATGTCCTTCATGCAGGAAATACACAACCTGGTCCAAGAAGAACATATGCTTCAAAGGCAATATTCCCAGCCTGAAGAAGATTCCAGAACAGTCAGAAGACAGGAGACACTGGGTGTGAAACATTGACAATCCTTCAACAGATCCTGACACTTGAGTTTCAAGGGTTACAGTTTAGCTATATTCAGAATAAAGGTGACAAAAGAAACAATCATTTGAATATGAACTTTTGGAAATGGTTTTGTGGTAAAGTAACACAAACACAGGACTGAAAGAGGAAGACCCCAGCTATAGTGCCATACCAACACCACCCCCAATTGACCTAACCCAGGGTGCTTAAATTTGCTGGAGTTAAACTAGATTTGAGGACAACAGGAAATCCACCCTGATCACTATATTATCTTCCTCACTTGTAGGTGATGCCCTAAGAATGAAGATCCATGGGTAGAATTTCAGGCAGTATAAGGAGAGGACAGTGCTAAAGTTCAACTGGGAAGGCATCACAGTCAAACTTCACTTACATCATAATTTTGTCATGCGCCATACTTCCCTCAGGATCTAATAATGAATTTCTACTTAGGGTCTAAATCTAGCCTCACATCAGAAAAAAGAGGAGACCTAAAATATGGGTTGCACGTTCACCACACTGTTCCCACTGTGGATTACTTAGAAGTTTAAAGGTATGGAAGTTCAGGCAATCACCTTGAATGCCTATGAGGTTGGAAATGCATTCTGTAAAATCCTGGTTATTTGAAACTAAGAGTTACTGTTAACCTAATGAAAATGGCTAGTGTTATTCCTGATGAAGTCTCGGCCCATCAATGAACAAAAACTGCCTAACGGCAAATGTTAGACGTGGAGACTTTCTTTCAGAAGAGATTTCCAAAAATTATTCTCATTGCTAGATTATAGGACCTGACATCATGTCCCCAAAACTGTATCCAAAAATTATTACAGATTATTTATTCATTCATTTCACTCTCATTTCAGCTGCATTGTGTGCCAGGCAAGGGATCTGGAGTTGACAAAAATTAGACAGATACGATTTTTATTCTCTAAATGGCTTGCCTTCTAAATGGAAAGATAGGCTTTTCTTTAAAAAACAAACAAACAAACAAACAAACAAAAAAACTTCTATATACGTAGTATAAGAAAATGATGTGTCAGCTAGTTGCAGTGGCTCATGCCTGTAATCCCAGCATTTCAGGAAGCCAAGGCAGGAAGATACCTGAGGTCAGGAGTGTGAGACCAGCCCAGGCAATACGGTGAAACCCTGTCTCCACTAAAAATACAAAAATTAGCTGGGCTTGGTGGTGGGCACCTGTAATCCCCGCTACCCAGGAGGCTGAGGCAGGAGAATTGCTTGAATCTGGGAGATAGACGTTGTGGTGAGCCGATATCATACCACTGCACTCCAGCCTGGGCAACAGAGTGAGACTCCATCTCAAAATTAAAAAAAAAAAAGAAAAGAAAAAATGATGTGGCATGGTCTAGACATGATTTGCAACTTTCTTTACCATTCTCTTTCCTAGATGAATAGAGTTTAAGATTTGGAAGGATCCATAAAGACAGGTAGTCCATATATCCATTCAATCCTCTGGACAAGCTCCCCACCAAGTGGCTGTCTCATATATTCCAGAAATCTTTTGATGACAAGGAATATTCTTTCTCCAATGTATTGATACAAACTCTTTTTCCCAGTAGATCCTGGTTCTAAGCCATGTATATTAGTCAAAGTTCTCAAGAGAAACTGAACCAGTAAGTTGTATAGAGAGATATTTAAAAAGGGGATTTATTATGTGTATTGGCTTACTCAGTCATAGAGGCCAAGAGGTCTCACACTATATCATCTGAAAGCTGGAGAACTAGGAACTAGTGTTGTAATTCAGTCTGAGCCCAAAGACCTGAGAAGCAGGAGAGCCAATGGTGTAACTCTCAGTCCAAGGCCGAAGGCCTGAGAACTGTGAGAGGGGAAATTGAAGTCCCAGACTTCTAAAGCCTGAGATTCTGCAGCTCTGTTGTTTGAGAGCAGGAGATGGATGTATCAGCTCAAGAAGAGACAGCACATCCGCCCTTCCTTCACCTTTTTGTTCTATCTGGGTCCTCAGTGGATTGGATAATGCTCATCCACATTGGCGAGCATGGGTATGCTTTACTCAGTCTACTGATCCCATTGCTAATCTCCTCCAAAAACAGAGTCTCAGACATACCCAGAAACCATGTTTTACCAACTAGCTCAGTGTGACACATAAAATCAACCATAACACCATGTTAATCAAGTCAGAGTTTCCATCCATAAAGGTATTTTTGATTACTAAAGGTATTTTTGATTGACATGGGCCACTTTGTCCCTAACTGATCAAAGCCAAGCTCAGGATCTTCAACCTTTTCTCAGAAGAAATTTCATGAAGCCCTTTGTTACTGAGGTCATACTTTTCTTCACAGGTTCCAGTTGTCTGTGTACCTCTTGAAATTTGAAATCCAAGACTAAACATAATTAAGAGGAGAATATATGTAATAAGAGCTAAGAAATAATACTTGGGCTCTGATAGATCTGTGTTACCACTTCAGCTCTAAAACTGCAGCTGACTTTCTGCAAGTGAATTAACCTCTCTGGCTCTATGTTTCCTCATCTGAACTTCCATATAATAGAGATCAGAATGTTTCATTACATTCCTCAAAGGTGGATTGTGAGGATTAAATGTGACAGAGCATGTATAATACTTGGTACAGTAACCAACACATAGCAAAGGGTCAATAGTCATTATTTTTCTATTGTTAATGCTTTTACTCTCCAGCTTTAATCTAACTAGCCCAAATTAACACATCATTGTTAAGTCATCTTTCAAGTTGTTCAAAATTTATCTGCAGACTATTGCCTATTTCCATTTTTCACCTTTTGGTTGCAATTCCATGCTTTTGCTTTTTCATGTTTGATTTCTTGCCTTAGTAACTCACCTACATCTGGCTTTTGCTTTCATCCCATTTTTATTAAGAAAAAAATTCTGAGTAGAAATACCTGAGCCATGAGTCACAGTTAATCTGGAGTGTAGATTCAAGATAACTATCTTATTCCTAGCTAAAAGAATCACAATGAAAATTCCAAAGTAATCTAACATGCTCTCCATTTTTTTTCTTGAAAAATAATTAAGGAAGGATATATTTCAGGTTTTATGCTTCCTTATCCAAATTATGTACAGATGCTGCATGGAAATATATTCTTAATAGCTACATTAACTATAATAAGTTCACTCACATCATTGTCATTCATGTCTAATTAACCTAAATGCCCAACTGGGAGTAGTAAGAACTTGCACATGGCAGGGAGAGTGAGTCATGTGAGACCTCCCAGCCACCAATCCTGCCATTTGAATATACAAGGATAGGAGAGGGAAATGAAAATGAGTGTTCAAGATCAAGAGGGGTAACTGTCAAGAGAGCCTGGCAAGACCGTCTTGACAGCACAGGCCTGAAGTTGTTGAACAGGGAAACTTTTTTTTTTTTGAAGGAAAGCATTTGTGAGATAACAAAACAGTAAGAAAAAGCACAAAACTGTCCCTATGAATCCAAGTCTAGACAGCATCTTGAAAGGCATATACAAAATAAATCATTTTTCATAAATTTTACCTGTCAGAAATTAAACATTTAGTTTTCTTTAATTAAAAGGTTAGAGTTATATCCAGTTATTTGTGTAGTATTCCTAACATCTATGCAACCAGGCTCTGCTTGATTATGATCACTGATGAGTGGCTTACCACCTCACAAGGCCTCACATTCCATTGATTAGATCTCTTTTGATTAGACATTTCTTTCATTTATTTGATTGAACTCTGCACCCTTCATAACTTCCCCTCCCATACCCACCCACTAATTAGCCTATGCTCTCTCAAGTGACATATCAGGAAACTTGGCAGTTGGATATTGAAGGGAAGGAGCTGGTGCCTATTTGAGCGCTCTGCATTTTTTCATGTTTCCTGTTAAAGAAGGGCAGTCACTTATTCCTACTGGGAGGAAAGCAGAAAGACAGAATGAGAATGTTTGTTACCTGGTACAGGTCTATCAAAGTCACACAACTCCTGTATCTGCCATGTTACTATTTTTGCCTAGAAAATCCTTCCAACTGTTTTTCTAAATATCTGTTTCACAGATGGAATCTTCAGAGATTTTGTGGAAGTTTATAGTAATAGGATTGGGAAATGAGTCAATTTAATAGCTAAATATATCTGGCCCAAGAATCCACAGAGTGAAAAAAGTTCCTTGGCCAACAGGCTGGCAGAGGCTACCCTCATGAAACAGAATCAGTAATTAAATTCTGGAAGCAAAGAATGAGACTTTATTCAGAAGTGCTGTGAATCTTATGAATGTATAAAGTTCTAGAGAGGCAGTAGTGGATAGCTGGGGATTCTCAAGTTACCTGTTCATGTGTTGTGCATAAGAACCTTGCTTATTTATTTATTTTTAATTTGTCTTTGTACATAGTGGATGTATATATCCACAGGTTGTGTGAGATATTTTCATACAGGCATGCAATATCTAATAATCACATCAGAGTAAACAGGACATCCATCACCTCAAGCATTTATTCTTTGTGTTTCAAACAATCCAAACATGCTCTTTTAGTTACCTTAAAATGAACAATTAAAGTATTTTTTACTATAGTTCCCCCTAACAAATACTAGGTTACTAGGTCTTATTTATTCTTTTTAACTAACTTTTTTACCCATTAACCATCTCCCCCTTTTCCCACCCCCACACCCCAACTACCCTTTCCAGCCTCAGGTAACCATTCTTCTACTCTCTATTTCCATGAGTTCAGTTGTTTTAGTTTTTAGACACCACAAATAAGTGAGAAAACATGAAGTTCTGTCTTTCTGTGCCTAGCTTATCTCGCTTAACATAATGACCTCCAGTTCCATCTACGTTGTTGCATATGACAGGATCTCATTACTTTTTATGACTGAATGGTACTTCATTGTGTATATGTACCATATTTTCTTTATCCATTCATTTGTTGATGGACACTTTGGTTGTTTCCAAATCGTAGCTATTGTGAATAGTGCTGCCATAAACATGAGAGTGCAGATACCTCTTTAATATACTGATAGCCTTTCTTTGCGGTATATACTCAGGAATGGGATTGCTGCATCATGTGATATTTCTATTTCTGGTTTTTTTGAGGAACCTCCAAAATGAAGAATTATGCTTATTTAAAATGCAGGCTTCTATCCTTGGAGATTCTAATTCAGTGCCTTTGGTGCAGGGCCCAGGAGGCTTTGTATTTAGCAAGGGCAACAGATGATTCTGAGGTTCTTTGGGAAATACTGGTGCCATAATTAAAAGCTATGGAGTCAGAAAGACCTGAGTTAATACCCAGTCTTTACCTGTGCTAGTCATGTTTTCTCTTTAGTAAAATGGAGATGAGAACCGTAGTTCCAATATCGTTGGGTTTTTGCAAGGATTAAATATGTGTGTAAGTAAAGCATTTAGCACACGTCCAACAGTGGCCCGTTAAGTGATTATAGCAATCATTTTTGTTTTTCATTATTACAATGTATTGATTTCAACTTTCCCCCCAAGGAATTATTTACCTTAATGACAACCTTTTCCTCTTGGTCTTCCCCTATTTGTGATTTTGTTTAAAAATTCATCATCTATCTTTGGAAATAGAACATAGAGGAATCAACCAAAAGGCTTCCTAATTTAGTATTCATTATGTCTTTCACATCCAACCCTTTCCAGTTCCAACTTCCCATCCCCTGGCCACTACTTCCTGCATTCTCACTGCCATTTCTCTTGTTCAGTCCATCTTGTCTGTTACTCTTTTTGCCTAGAAAATCCTTCCAACTGTTTTTCTGAATATCTGTTTCACAGATGGAATCCTCAGAGATTTTGTGTAAGTTTATAGTAATAGGACTGGGAAATGAGTCAATTTAACAGCCAAATATATACACCCAAGTTCATGGCTCCTAAGTTCCATGTCTGTACCTCGTGCCCTGTAAACCACTACCTATCTAGATGATCCAAGGTACACCTTAGGGTGAAACAGGCAGACCAACCATCAATACAATCTTCCTAATTATTGTATTTTATTGTATTGTATATTTACTTTACATTTTATTATATATTTTTATTTTATACTTATCTTTTCTTTCATCATCTATGTTATTATACCATATTATTGTATTTTTTAGTTTAATTGTATAATTGTCAATTTCTACATTTATCTCACTTAATCACAGAAGCTAAATTTCTAATAAGAGTAAGAAGGAAGAGGAAAATGGTGCAATGAATCATAGTTAATCACTCAACCAAAAACAGTAAGCTCTGATTCAATTGCTTAATTCAGGCAAATGCATTTTTGGCTAGTCAGTATAATGTCTTAAATTTTTCACTTCACTTTCTTGATGTGAAGCTAAAATTTCTCAGTCTCATTACCAATATGCAATTATTATAAGCAAATTTTAAAAATAAAGTAAACAATGATTATAATGGCGATTTTTGAAGTACTTGAAATATCAAACACAGCAAATAAAATATTTATAGTGTCAATATAAATATAACTGATGTAACGAATCAGCACTAACTTAGATGGTAAATGAGACAGTGATGGTGAAAGAATATTCACTTCCTCAACTGACAATTAAAATATTTATAGTGTCCATATAAATATAACTGATGTAACAAATCAGCACTAACTTAGATGGTAAAGATTGTGAAAGAATATTTATTTCTTCAATTGACAATTAAGTAAATCATAAATAAGCATACTATTGTAAGAGATCAGCTTATGCCATCCCAAAATATTCCACTTTGGCATAAAGAGGCAAATGAGAATTAACAGATGCAGAAAGAAGCCTTCTTGGAGCATCCTTTATCTCACTAAAAGCAGAAACTTGAAACTTCTGAGAAATGGGGACTGTCACAAATCGCCTCTCCCAGGGAAGTTTTAAGGCCATGAAAAAGATGAAAAGTTGGCACCAAATGGATCAGCAAACAAACCTTTCTAAAATAAACCTTATCTTCCATTACTTTGCCCCGTATATTTACCTTCCCACAGTTTGCTGCTTCTAAAAGCCTGAAACCCTTTTCTTTTGTCTTGTCACTTTTCTACAAATGCATTGTTCCTTGTTAAGGTGATATACAGACCCAGGTTCTAGCCAGTTCTTTAAGCAACTCTTCACTGTTTCTCACACATGCATGTGTGCTGTACATGTTCATAAACTCTGCTTTTTGCTTATTGCTCTTCCTTTCGTCGGTTTAATTTCAAGAGTCCTAGCCAGAGAACCTAGGAAGGCAGTGGGAAAAAAAATTTCCTCACCTGTGCTATATAGGATGTATAATTTTCTAATAATAAAATAATAAATAAACTACACAGAATATTGTATGGTAATGCTAAGATACTTTGGGGGAAAAAAGGAATAAGTAGAGAGTTGTCAGAGAAGCCCTTATGGAAAAGATTCAGACTTAAAGATGTATGAGTGCCCAAGTGAAAATTTGGGAAAAAAAATTCTCCCTGGAAGAACCAGTGAAAAAGCCAAGACATTGGAGGGTGATAGATGGGTTCAGTGGCTGGTGAGAACAGAAAAGGAAAGCAGTGGGAACCAATATCAGAAAGAAAATGGTAGGCCAAGACATCATGCAAATGATTGGCCATTATGAGGAACTGGCTTTGACTCTGGCAAAGAGAACAACATAAGCGTTAAAGCGAAAGCATAACAAGGTAAGACTTAGGTTTTAAATAATCATCCTGGCAGGTATATTGAGATATTCTGTTGGGGAAGGAAGAGAGCAAATGAGCCACTTAGGAGAACATGAACTAACGCAGGTAAGAAATAATGCTGGCTTAGGCCACAGCGGTAGCAGTGCAAGTGGTAAGAAGTGGCCAGCTACAGGATATAAGGTGAAGGTAGAGCAAGAAGACTCCCTGATAGATTGAATTCTGATTTTAAGAAACAGAAGAATCAAGGAGGATCTTAAAATGTGGGGGTTTGTGCAATGGAAGAATAGAATCGCCCCATCTGAAATGGAAAACGCTATGGCTAAAATAGGAGACTTTGGTGTGGTGTGGTGTGGTGTGGTGTGGTGTGGTGTGGTGTGGTGTGGTGCGGTGTGGTGCGGTGTGGTGCGGTGTGGTGCGGTGTGGTGTGGTGTGGGTTTTTTCTTACAGTGGGATCAAGATTTCCATTTTGTACACATCAGGTTTGAGCTGTCTATTAATACTGCAAGTAGAATTGTTCAATAAAGTAACTGGATACATAAGTGAAGAGCTGAAAATAATTTGAATACAAACACTAGTTCACATACTGATGTTATTTAAAGGCATATAACTACATGGTATGACTATGCATCAATGTATACAGAAAAGAGAAAAGGCATAAAAGAATGAACCCGAGGTCTCACTAACATTAAGAGGTGAGGGCAAAGAGAAGGAATCAGTAAATGATAATGAGGAAAAAAATAAGGTAGGAGAAAAATTGAGAGTGTGGTGTTTTTCAAGCCTAATAAAGTTTATCAAAAAGAAATATGTGATCAACTATGTCAAATGCTGTTAGTAGATGAAGTAATATGAGGACTAAGCACTGAATGTTTGATTTAGCCATGCAGAAGTCTTCAGTCTTCTTAATAAGAGCAAGTTTAGAGGAGTAGTACCACAAAGACCAGAACAGAGTTGGTGTAGGAGAATCGAAGGAGAGCAAGTTTTGCAACATAACGCAAAATGATGGAGCTGGTTGGAAGGTGCGGTCAAAAGAACTTTAAAACAATGGAAGAAACAACACATGTTTGTAGGCTGTTGAAAATGATCCACTAAAAAGTCAATAACTGACAATGAAAGAAAAAGGGAGAATCACTGCAATTATGTCTTTGGGGTGAAAGGAAATAGGACTTGATGTCAGGCAAGATGGCTGAATAGGAACAGCTCCAATCTACAGCTCCCAGCAAGACCAACACAGAAGGCAGGTGATTTCTGCATTTCCAGTGGAGGTACCTGGTTCATCTCATTGGGACTGATTAGAAATTGGGTGCAGCCTACAGAAGGTGAAGAGAAGCAGGGTGGGGTGTCACCTCACCTGGGAAGCACAAGGGGTCGGGGAACTCCCTCCCATAGAAAAGGGAAGCCATGAGGCAATGAGGAACTGTACTGCCTGGCCCAGATACTATGCTTTCCCATGGTCTTCACAACCTGCAGACCAGGAGATTTCTTCAGATGCCAGCACCACCAGAGCCTGTGTTTCAAGCAAAAAATTTGGGCAGACAAGAGCTAGCTGCAGGAGTTTTTTTTATTCATATCCCAGTGGTACCTGGAATGCCAGAAAGACAAAACTGTTCACTCCCCTGGATAGGGGGCTGAAGCCAGGGAGCCAAGTGCTCTTACACAGCAGAACCCACCTCCATGAAGCCCAACAAGCTAAGATCCACTGGCTTGAAATTCTCCCTGCCAGCACAGCAGTCCAAAGTCAACCTGGGATGCTTGAACTTGGTGAAGGGAGGCGTTTCCGTCATTCTGAGGCTTGAGCAGGCAGTTTTCCCCTCACAGTGTAAACAAAGCCACTGGGGAGTTCGAACTGGGTGCGGAACCCACTGCAGTGTGGCAAAGCCGCTGTAGCCAGATTTAGATTCCTCTCTAGATTCCTCTTTTCTGGGCAGGGCATCTCTGAAATAAAGGCAGCAGGGGCTTGTAGATAAAACTCCCATCTTCCTCGAACAAAGCTTCTGGGGGAAAGGCCAGCTGTGGGCACAGCTTCAGCCGACTTGAACACAACTGCCTGCTGGCTCTGAAGACAGCAGTGGATCTCCCAGCATAGCACTTGAGCTCTGCTAAAAGACAAACTGTTTCCTCAAGTGGGTCCCTGACCCCTGTGCCTCCTGACTGGGAGACACCTCCCAGCAGGGGTCAGTAGAGACCTTATACAGGAGAGCTCCAGCTGGCAACTGGCTGATGCCCCTCTAAGATGAAGCTTCCAGAGGAAGAAGCAGGCAGCAACCTTTGCTGTTCTGCAGCCTCCACTGGTGATACCAGGCAAACAGGGTCTGGAGTGGACCTCCAGCAAACTCCAGAAGACTTGCAGTAGAAGGGCCTGACTGTTAGAATGAAAAGTAACAAACAGAAGGCAATAGTATCAACATCAACAAAAAGGACGCTGGTGCAAAAACCCCATCCAAAGGTAACTAACATCAAAGGCCAAAAGTAGATAAATCCAGGAAGATGAGGAAAAATAAGTGCAAAAAGGCTGAAAATTTCAAAACCCAGAATGCCTCTTCTTCTCACAACTCCTCAACAGCAAAGGAGCAAAATGGGACAGAGAATGAGTTTGATGAATTGACAGAAATAGGCTTCAGCAAGTGGGTAATAACAAACTCCTCCAAGCTAAAGGAGCGTGTTCTAACACAATGCAAGGAAGTTAACAACCTTAATAAAAGGTTATAGGAACTGCCTACTATAATAACCAGTTTGGAGAAGAACATAAATGACCTGATGGAGCTGAAAAAAACAGCACAAGAACTTCATGAAGCATACACAAGTGTCAATAGCTGAACTGATCAAGCAGACAAATGACTTAAAGAAATAAAGGATGAAGACAAGATTAGGGAAAAAAGAATGAAAAAGAACAAACAAACAATCCAAGAAATATGGGACTATATGAAAAGACCAAACTTACATTTGATTGGTGTGCTGAACATGACAAGCAGAAGAGAAGCAAGTTGGAAAACACTCTTCAGGATATTATCCAGGAGAACTTCCCCAACCAAGCAAGAAAGGCCAACGTTCAAATTCAGGAAATACAGAAAACAACACAAAGATACGCCTTGAGAAAAGCAACTGCAAGACACATAATCATCAGATTCACCAAGGTTGAAATGAAGGGAAAAATGTTAAGGGCAGCCAGAGAGAAAGGCTGAGTTAACCACAAAGAAAAGCCCATCAGACTCACAGTGGATCTCTCTGCAGAAACCCTACAAGCCAGAAAAGAGTTGGGGCCAATATTCAAAATTTTTAAAGAAAAGAATTTTAGAATTTTCAACCCAGAATTTCATATCCAGCCAAATTAAGCTTCATAAGCAAAGGAGAAATAAAATCCTTTACAGACAAGCAAATGCTGAGAGATTCTGTCACCACCAGCCTGCCTTACAAGAGCTCCTGAAGGAAGTGCTAAATATGGAAAGGAAAACCAGTACGAGCCACTGCAAAAACATACCAAAATGTAAAAATCATTGACATTATGAAGAAACTACATCAACTAGTGGTTAAAATAACCACTGTCATCATATGACGAGATCAAATAACCAGCTATCATCATATGACAAGATCAAATTCACAAATAACAGTACTAACCTTCAATGTAAATGGGCTAAATGCCCCGATTCAAAGATAGAGACTGACAAAAAGAGTCAAGACCTGTCGGTGTGCTGTATTCATGAGACCCATCTCATGTGCAAAGACACACATAGGCTCAAAATAAAGGGATGGAGAAATATTTAACAAGCAAATGAAAAATGACCATACTGCCCAAAGTGATTTATAGATTCAATGCTATCTCCATCAAGCTACCATTTACTTTCTTCACACAATTAGAAAAAACTACTTTAAATTTCATATGGAACCAAAAAAGAGCCTGTATAGCCAAGACAATCCTAAGCAAAAGGAACAAAATTGGAGGTATCATGCTACCTGACTTCAAAGTATACTACAAGGCTACA